>KZ308338.1:535932-633151 GCA_000376725.2 Ladona fulva | reverse complement strand
CCAATTTGGCTATTTTGTCGCTAGATCTAGCGAATTTTTCCTTTTTTAGCGACTTTTTCTGTTTTAAAAAAACCTTTTACTCTATGGAGCTTGTCCTATTACGTCGACTCTACGTACTCTGAACATAATATGCTTCATTTTCTTTAAATTAAAATGGCATTACATTCAGTTGGCAAAGAACATCATATTCATACTATAAATTTAATTTCTGTGGTTTATCAAGTGACACTCCATTTATAGAAGCCAATTTAACCTATCTTATTTTTAACATATTTTTTGAGATATTTTTCTGGGGTTAGCGACTTTTTAGCTATCTTTCAGAGTGCATCTGGCAACATTTACAAAATCAAACTGGCAACTATGTCGTAGCCCACCTTTTCGAATCATCCTATTCTGCAGTGCTATGAACCTATGTTATTTATATATATTAATTAATATACTTTTTCGTTTTATAAATTATCCTAAGACTCGATCATCCGAATCGTGCCATTTCCGATCTTCCGTTATAAAACTTTCTCTATGGCAATTCGCAACACACATGACTTCAGCCTTAAAGAGACATTTTCCCATCTAATATAAAAGAATTTCTCGTCGTGAGGACGATTTGAAGCAAAAGCGCACCAACACTTTCGCCAGCTGGAGGGAAACAGACAGGTTTCCTGAAGACATGTTTGCTTAGCAAAGGGGGTTTAGGGATCACCTGGAAACAAGAGCATTGGGATGCGATAAGGGGACCGCAGTAGAATGAGAGCGCCGCTGCGCGCCTTTTATCAAGCAGACGATGAAATAGCGCCGGTGAGGGAGTTGGAAATAAAAAGAGGACGTATATATCTTCCACTTTGGGAAGAGAAGGTTCTTTCCTCTTCCTTATCTGGGCGACGCAGAAAAGCGTCTGATAAAAGAGACGCCGAAGTGAAAGCGACGCAAACGGAGAGGATGGCGGAATTATGGGAAAAGAGCGCAATCTCTCTCTCTCTCTCTCTCTCTCTCTCTCTCTCTCTCTCTCTATAGTTGCGAGGAAATTGCGCCATCGGTTCCTAAGCAACTGTTGCCATCAACAAAACAAGTGGGGCGTAAAAGGAAAGTGAGGTGGATCCGAATTAAGATTATCCTTTACGCTGTAGTAAATGTAGGCGCGCCTTTTCCAAGTCTATAAAGTCTGATGGTTTCTGACGGGGAATTTGCTTGTAGTGTTAACTATCAGTGGGCATTATTACGTAGGGTGATCAATGAGTTCCTGGAAGATGCTCATTGTCGTTTACAAAAGGCTATTCTTACGCTTAGCTATACATTGTTTGAATTTGTCAAGACTTTTCATTGTTACATGCTTGCAACAATACTCCACAACAATATTCATTTACAACATATTAAAGAAGCCTTGGCCTTTCGGAATTCCACAATGGATAGAGGAATACTGCTATGTAACAATTCTACTTGAGTAGAATCGCCTGATAATGGGCTAACCCAGTCTGAAACCGGTCATGCTATTTACGTAGTTCAGTAGAATTGTTACACAGTAATATTTCCGTTTCCCAATATTTATGTAGTTTGAAGATCCACTAAAACTTGCTTCAGAGACCTTTTCAAACCCAATTAGTACACGTGTTAGCGGAGACGTAGCCAAGGGGGTGGTTTTGGGGACTCAAACCCCTCATGAGAACAGTTGGAATAAACAAAGCATATAAGAGGAAGAAAAAATTGAGATTTCCTTTTCTGTAGCCATTAACATCGACAGTGTGACCCAGATTCTTTAAAATAATATGAACTCAAGTGCTGAAATCTTTCTTTAAAAGCCGATCGAAGAATTTTCACGGTTATATTTATGGAAATAGAAAATGACTTCAACTTTCTAGAACAGGTCAACCTATTGATCGCTAACTAGCAACCATTTTCAAGCATATATACATTCAGAAAGGTCTCATATAAGTTATCATTTAATAGCATAACTGATTCCAACGGTAAACAAGTGCAATTAGTGTTGAAATCGTTTTAATGTGAAAACTCTTAACTTCTTCAATTTTTTCTCAAACATCTTGTGAGCAGTTTTACTTACGTTCAGCCTCCGGACAAGCTTTTTTGCAGCTTCTTTCGGAGCCCCATTTCCATTTCTTTGACTGCTGCCGTCGGTGTTTTATTCACGTAACACATCTCTTTCTCAAGTAAAGTGTCTGGCAAATGTGAAACCTTTAATGGTGGGTTACTTTTACATCTTTTGGAGATGGGAGCAATACACTCTTTCAACAAAACTCATTCGAAGTCGTCCCCACAACAGACTCCCTGCCAAATTTATAGACTTATTCTTACAAAACAATGAGGTTTGAAGGATTAAGAGGGTTTAACGCATTGCGAAGAAGTATAACGCGAAAGTGGGCAATTTCTGTGAGTCACTTTCAAGACATTCATTGCTGTTTCACTTGTGAACGCTTCCGGAAATTCATTTCCAAAATTGTCAGTTATTCCGCGCTTTATAGTTTCCATGGAGACCACTTTAGTTACGTTGGTCCGGTACCGTTTCTAATACTATTAAAAGATTCTACGCATCTTTATTATGAAAATTATTATCGCCGTTATCGCTATCATTACTGGTAAGATTTCCTTGTTTATTGTCATTATTTAGCAATAATTAGATAATTAATAATCTAGATAGATAATTAATTAGCAGCCATGTTTTTATTTACCAATTAAAAATATCAATAAAATTACATTAATTGATTATCATAACATTGTCTTGTAAGAATAAGCCTGGATAGTGTTCTATGAGCATTACTGACGTGTTATTGTTTTATTTACTTAGTAATACAAATTTTTCTTAAAGAAAGCGGCTATTGTTTTTCAATTATAAGACTGCGTAAGTCTTTCAAAATGTACAAACCATCTTCTTCCGTTGTTTTTACGAATCATCGCACTGTAGTAATTTAAAAGGGCTTCGAAAACTAAGGTCATTTGGCACCTGAGCCCACACCGGGAATCGAACCCGGAACCGCTTTCAGCGAGGTCTAAGGCGTTACCTACGTGGCTATCCCGAAGAACCAAATTTTTCTCAAAGATTAGTGATAGTTTTACTTGAGAGATAAAGAATATAAATAAAGTAGTCCTCTGCTAAGGGATGAATCAAAAAAGAGGATGAGAAAGGGTAGTTTCTTCTACGTCCATCTTAAAGAAACAACGATATCATTGCCATGTTCTCTCTAATTAACAGTTGACGTATTAAACAGCAAAATCTAAGACATGAAAAACAATCAGTGAAGCACTTTTTGTCTTTATGATACAGTTAGAGCTGCTTGTCATTCCATAAACAAATTGCTTGTATTGCAAAAACATCAAGGAAAAACCACCACCCCCTAATCCCCAGTTTAGCCGATGCTAACGTATCAAAAATCTTATATCTCTCATAATAAGGAAGTATTATTCTCAAATAAAAATGCCATCAAGGCAACGTACTGTTGTAGCAACGAGTAAACAACTATTGTTGCAAGCATCTATCGGTAGCCATTTTCGTACACACTTCCCTCTTTAGGCAAAAGAGACAGAGATATCGCTACTTCTTATTCACACACACACAATTACGACAGGATACTTTATTTATAGCTTTCCATTTTATAGTTTACCTTTGAAAACAGTTAACCACTCTTGTTTTAGCAAGAGCTAAATTTAGCTAGCAAAGGAGAGCAGGCACAGAGGAGGTACAAGGAAGAATTCTTTACCGTTATGTACCGTGGGTTTAAGCCCAAACGACAAAAACGCGAAACCCTCTTTATGCGGTACATAATACATTCGCAGGGTCTGAGAAAAGTTGCAGCGATGCTGGAGATCAAACACTTCGCAGTACGACTTTCTCGCAGTCCGCCTTTCTTTTTCCTCTAAAGGACGCCAAAGATAAGTTTTGAGGGTTGCCGCGCGAGGCGTCTGCAGCGATCTGCGGAAATAAAACGAAGAAGAGGTGCGAGGACACTTTGGCTTGGGAAAGTGCCAAAATGTCCTTTGCGACTTTAAGACACACGACCCGGAGACACTTAGGAGAAAAATGTTTTTATACCGAAGAATGATGCAAGCCCAAGACACTGCTGTTTGAGGAAAATAAACATTACATGATGCACATAACCCACCTTTCGTTTTATTTTATAACATATAAAAAATTGATATGTTATGGTTGTAAGATTCATATGTTTAAATATCGCCACAAATGCATTGCTAAGATGCTGGGAATGTCGTTGCAATTCCTTACTTATATAAAATTAGAAAACAGTTACATCAGGAATTTAAATTCAACTAATTGATAAATATAAGTAAATCAGTAGAATTCATTCAATCAGGTACTAACTACAAGCTCTACAGGCTTATGACAAGCAGGCAGAATAACACATATAATTTAGGAGTGATGTTATAAATGATGGATTTAAAATTACTTTTCTTCCAGAATAGATCCGTAGAATTGTTAATACACGGAATTTTAAAAGTGAACGCGTAAATATTCTAAGATAAATGAGGAAATCAGGGAAATTACTAAGATGTCTAGCCTTTTTTAAATTTTTTTACATCTTATCTTCCTAATCTTTTTCACATCTCCGTATCTTTGTCTATAAAACTTATAACTTTGCTGTCTCAAGTGGAATTATTATAACCGTAAATTTTAGAATAAATAAAGAGATATATAAATAAATTATTACTACCGCGACTTATAAAACGCTAAAGACGATATCTAGAAACTTGTTACTTCTAAATATTCAACTGTACAAAGAAGCGAGTTTCTAAATAATTTAACAAGACACAATTGCAGTTAAACACAAGGTAGCGTGGCCGAGCGGTCTAAGGCGCTGGTTTAAGGCACCAGTCTCTTCGGAGGCGTGGGTTCGAATCCCACCGCTGCCAGTATAATTTTATCCTAATTTCCAACATGATAATTATATCGAACAGTCAAAGAAGTGTTTAGCTAAGTTTTTATAATAATTCTTTTAGTCATTTAAAACAATAAAGTAAACTAAACTAAGTACAATTAATAAAACATTACATCAAATTATTTAAAAGCCGTAAATTTCTAGAAAAGGAAAACACTTGGTCACGGCTAAGAAATCTATATTTGATAATAGTGATATATAATAATTGATAAAAGCACATATTCCCACAATGGAATTGGTCCTAGATTCTGTTCGGGGAAAGATTTTATCTCAATAATCTTTAAGTAAATATTGCATAATATATTTGGACCTACGAGCAATAAAAACAACAATTCTTTTAGTTTATGTGTAAATGAAGAAAATACTACGAAACTTGCGCTGAAACTTCGTTTCCATTAAAATGTATTAAATATGAAAATGTAATATTTCAAGGATTATATGGTTCTTATTATTAATTGTGAAAATTTTTAACACTTGCAAGTGGACGTAGATCTGAATAACATCCTGAGCAAAAGTTTACAGTGGAGGAATAAATAGAAGATTTATGTATGATCACATGAAAATAGTACCAAAAATTTATGGCGTTATCTATTAAAAAATTATTGCAACTTATATGACTTATGCAGGTAGCGTGGCCGAGCGGTCTAAGGCGCTGGTTTAAGGCACCAGTCTCTTCGGAGGCGTGGGTTCGAATCCCACCGCTGCCATTTATTTTTGCGTATTCGTCATCCGCCATAAATATCACTGGGTCGGTCATTATATGTTTTAGGCTGAGTAGATAAGATGTATTGGTTTGATATGCAAAAGATAATTTTCGAATGGATAACAAAATGCCAAGGATATATAAATCAGCACCATTGCCTCTGATAGCAGCCAAGACGTTTTATTACCTGGGGTTTTCAGTAATTTAGGGCGCTATTACGTTATAACCACCGCGATTTCAGTAACAGTCACTTCTATTCCGTTATTGTTTAATACTTCTTGAACTAATTATTTTAAAGGGATAGAATCACTATTAGATAATAACTCAATAGATTGCCATCCACTTATAAATGCAAGGAAGAACTCCTATAAAATTGCTTGATATCGAGTATAACAAAACTCTCAGGCGAAACCAAGCTTAAACTGCTTTTATAATTGAACTCGTATTATTTTGCAAGTAAGACGTTAAGCTCAACTTTAAATCAGGTTGTATTTTTCATATTTAGTGATTGTTTCTTATGAGTTTACAACGGTGCCTTCAATGGAAATGTTTCATTGCTTTGCCTTTGATAGATGAATAACGAAATTAGGTATTGGAGAAAATGCACGCGGAGTTCACCCATTAATATGTTTTCCAATTGAACTGATTTTACTTAAATAAGAGTATAAAGAACGGTCGTAACCATGAACGATGATTTATTTTTCAATGATTTTTTTTAAATGCTTCGTAACATATCGAAATTATGAAATTGTTTAATTATTAAATTATAAAATGATTGTCATAATACATTTTGTGATCAAGCTCTCGTCACAACCTCTAACAAAAAGATATTTCATACTCAATAAAATATTGAAATTATAATTCAAATAATGAATAATCGTCTTTAACGATATTGTAACGGCCTTTTTAAAAGTACGAGGTCTCCAGGGGTCTTCTCCAATCAATTTTATTCGAGGTTTAAAAAAAAAAACAAAAACATATCCATTATTTTCACAATCTGAGATTATGGCCTTTACACTACTATCTTTCAATACCGCCGCCCAAAAACTGTACTGAATGATAAAACCTTGACCTTAACACCCAACCTTAATCCTGGCTAGATGCTCTCCCCTAACCCATGTTTATCAGTAAAAAAAATAACTTGAAGTGTTTAACAGAAAGCCATGGATAACACCCTGAGTACCCTAAGAGCCATGGCCAAACGTTAGAATTAAGAAGTGAATTTTATCCGCTGTCGCCACCGTTTATTCAAGGTTTCAAAATTTAGCGATCTTCTCACCTCTTAAATTATATTTTAAGAAAAAATGGAGACTTAAATATTTGCTAAATATAAAATAACTCTTTCAGATTTTGTGCTTTATTGGACATGATTAATAATAAAACTACGAGGATAATTAAACTTCGGAGCACAGACTGAATACTTCCGTTGAGCTGTTTCATTAATGACCTCCAGACTTTCTGCAATAATTAGCACAGACGCTCTTAAAGAAACGAGCCATCAACTGCAGAAACCTAAACTAATCTAAACTTAGCGAATTGAATAGCTCGGTTTCTGCTTTGTACGTAAGCACCTCAATATAATGTCAGGTGATCTCAGGGAAGTAATGTTATATTTGCTAATTACTAGATGAAACTTAAAACTTCGCAACTGCTGTCAGAATCTTACTTCCCAAGAACAACTGGTACCGCGAATGTCGAAGGCTAGATAATTATCTCGTCGGCTGTATTGAAGGAGCAAATAATAATACACAAAACACTCAGTCATACGATAATTTGTAAATAGAATGAAGTTATACTATACACGGTATTACTCCTTATCTATACTTCAGAAAAGAATCACTATGGATTCGGGAAAAATCTTAAGTGTAACCTAGTAACGATCTACTGACTTTAGACGGTAAATTTCCTTTACGTAAGTTTCATTAGATATATTTTGTGCGCATATTTTGATGAATAGGAATCAAATAAAATAATTTAATCGGGAACCTATTTATTTCCGAGGGATTGAAAGTTCTGAAATATGTTTTGCCATATTCACCAGTTTAACTGTAGCATATTTCGCGAGGAGTGTCTCTCATATACTCTTAATTTAGCCGGTGACTTTGCCGGAAGCTGAGTATCTTGCTGCAAAGTAATCCATCCCATACCAAGTACTATCGTATACTATTAATTATCAAGAAAAAATATCGTTGATGAATTAGGAGGGACATTTAGTCTTGGACTTAAACACAATGGCATTTTAATCTTAAGAGGAACTGATGATGAAGTTATATCATTAAATTTGCAATTAAAATTCAAATGATCAAAAGGAATATTCACAGAAATAAATGGGTGTTTTTATTTTTTATCATGATGTGTGTAAGAATTAGCAATATTTGATATTTTCAAAACTTTGCTAAGAGCCCCTTAACTATTAAGAGAGCTATTCTTTGAACTAATATTATTCTAATATTCTATCTATCCGACAGCGATAGTCGGAATAAATCTATACGTCAACAATCCCCATGCTGCTGGATTCCAGTATCCTTTTCTGACGAGCCCAAGCAGTACACTAAACCTAAATCAAAATAACGAAAAAGAATCGCGTTAATGTTCTCTAAGAATTTACTAAAATTTATATTGTTAATTGTCACATTCTTAAGATTGAATTGAGTGTTATTAAGCAGGAAAATAGGCACCATTCTATTACGTACTCATGAGGTGCTTAGCGAATTTTTCACTCTGATAGGTTTGCTAGGAAATTCTGAGGACCCTCTTTCTAGTCATAAAATATACATGCATCTACGAGTATGCCTTGTAGTTTAACTTTTTACCCTGATACCTATTAATCTTCGAAGAGTTAAATACGTGTGTGCGTGCAAAATTGCTAGTTGTAATGAAATAAAAATTATACTAACACAACTAAAAGAAACATTATGTTAGCATGTCCGTATAACCTTCAGCACGGCGGCCGGTTGGGACCTCATCCCCTCTACCATCAGCTACGAAGAGCAAGGATGGAAATTAGACTTACTGGGCAAAATAAGGAGTGAGGTAGATTGCCTCTCCTTTCCTCACTAAGACAGAGTTCTATAAGTTGAAGGAGCCCACGTTAGTGAAGCACAATGAATGTACAAGAAACACTTTTCTTATCATTCAAAAAGGAAGGACCTTAATCGAAGCCATTATTCAGCATCACTCATACCTCAGTGTCTTCCATATTACCACAGCTATGAACAAAACTGAGGTAAAAGCCAATGAAAATACATTTTTCTATGCTGTACGAAGAAAAAAGAATGAAAAATATTCCATTCACAGGACATGGTAGCAGGACCTATGTTAAAATAATCAAATAAAACCGAATAATAAAAAGCCTATATTTTTTTAATTTGTATTTAGTAAAAATCTAATTTACTTTAATACATAATCACGAAGAAAAGAATTTGAGAAGGTTAAGGAAAGTTAAATATCACAAACAAAATTGTATTTCGATTTCCTTCAAGCAACCTCTGATTGTGAAAGGTTTTCTTTACTAAATCCTCGTAAATCTTTACACGATATATTTATAGCAATCGTGCGGTAAAACATGTCGTTTTAAATGAGATCCTGAATAAACTTTAACCGCCAAGATATCCAGGTATCCGGGATGCTTCGGGCGGCGAGAGAGATTTCTCCTTAACCGCCGAAACCCGGAAAACGCCCGGAATTCCCGGAGAGGAATCGACCCTTGAAGCAACATATCGAGCATCGATGACTGACGTCAGCTGAAGAGATCCGACACATTTTCAAAGTCACCAAGGCGAGAACTTCCGGAAATTACGCGTACGATACGGCCCAATAATGATCAGCGGAAGCGTTACGTGGCGCCGAAATTTGAGTGTGGATTGCGTCTGTACTAGCGGAGAGAATCGTATGTGCGACCTCAATCCAGAGATGTGCCTAATTATCGGAAGCGTGTGTGGATTGGGGAAATTGCCTCCTCCCGCTGCCCCCTTCCGGGTAGACGCTCCTATTGCGGGAACCCGTCACAGGAAATGTATTGCCTTTCCCCAGGCGTATATGAGGCGAGCGTGTGTGGCAACTGCGAAGACGGCAATAAGGAAAGGAGGCGTAATGGAGAAGGGGGAGATGAATGGCGCTGCTCCGGAGTCGTAATCTTCCCCCGCAGACCACACCCACTGCTATACACAACTTTGCTTCCGGTTCATTTGAAAACGAGCGTGACATATAGCGACTGGGAGTTGGTTCACCCCCGCGATATTAGATTCCCTCTATCAGGGAAAAGACGGACGATTTCTCGGAGACGTTATACTGTAACTGTTCCGGAGATGCCTTCGGAGTTGGTGCAGCGATCGGCTCATTAATGCTGGTGAAAGGGGTGTTTTTTAGCCCACTTTCGGAGGGGGGAAGTCGGTCGTGAGAAGTTGGGTGGTCCGCCTTAACGGTTAACGTACCTTCGTCACTTCGCGAAACGCCCCTGCGCTCCGTCCTAATTTCACCGTTCATTCTCCCATTAATTAAAGGAATATCTCCTGAACAGCACGAATATTCTTGAAATGACAGTTTCTTCCTTAGAGAGTGTATTCGAGTTCATGTTTTTTAGGTTCTCCTATGATATGCTGGCGAAATGAATACTTTATTTTTTTAGTTTCCTAAATTTCACTTTTTTACCTTCTTGCCATTCACCTACCACATTGTTTTAAATACGAAGACACCCTTATCTTAATTCCACACTATAATTACTGTTAAAAGTGTTTCGACAACCAAGGACATTTCACACATGTGGACCCCACCAGGAATCGAACTGGGACCGCTTTCACCAAGTGCGAACGTGCATACCACTTGGCTTTCCGAGAGCCCACGCATCACTATTTCATTTAGTAGTAGTATCGTTAAAAGTGCTTTGACAGCTTAGGTCATTTCGCACGTAGGCCCCCACTGGGAATCGAACCCGGAACCGCTTTCGTACGAACACGTTGCTATCCGGCGTCCCTTATTTTAACTATAGTAGATTTATAACAAGAAAAGCTATTAAGCGCTTTAGAAGTTGTTGGTGAAAAAAGGATGGTAAGATGATATTAATGACCTTTACGATTCAGCTGCTTGAGTTAATAAAATTAAAACTGAAATTATGATTATTATGATATTGTAGCGGGATCGTGAAACTATCCTTTGCTGCTAGATGTAAGTATCTATTTAATCTTTGTGTCGGAATTTAACAACCACGAAAAGGCTAATTGAAAATTTTAAGATTAGAGAATGTATTATATATAGCTTATCGATTTGGGAATATTTTTACTCGGACTCTCGAAAGATAGTAATAAGGGATGATGTTTATGAATAACACGCAAGTAAATGAGGGTTTAATGTCCAATGCAATCTATAGAATATTCTTTCCTCTAAAAGGGGAAAATTTACGCTGCTAATAGAAGAGAGCAATTTTACTAATTAATCAATCCTGGCGATACTCGGTGGAAGTTATCCATGATTAGTCAAAAGAAGAAACACAAATTACTGCGTTGATAGTAGAAATACACGTGCGTTGTTGCATTATTTTACCTAAATAAGAAAAGTGTTCTTGTTAAAGAGTAAGTTAAAAGTAATATATCTTCAGAAAAGAATCACTATGGATTCGGGAAAAATCTTAAGTGTAACCTAGTAACGATCTACTGACTTTAGACGGTAAATTTCCNTATATAGTGAAGGATGTAGTTTTACTATGCAAATCGAACAAAATCGGAATGGTCGAAATTGAAGTAATAGTGTGACAATTTTCTGGGGGTTGGGTTGGGAGAAGGTTTTCTCTATACATTCGAACACTAGCTCATTCAGTCATTGAAATTCTTTAACTGTATCTCCTTGAATCAAACTATTATTTAATAAATTGGGAGACCTGGGTTTGAGTCCCAGTCATGTCCCTATTTTTAACTTCTACATATCCTTGGGTTTCCAGCCACACAGCACCATGTTAAAAAATTGGCACCTTTTTACATCTACATATATATCCATCCAGCCGTCTTTTGGTGTATGGCAGGGGGTTCATGCACCATGACTCTTCTAAATGTTCCCAAATCGATCACTTTCGTGTACAGTTCACGGAAAATAATGAATTCTTGAAACGAATAATCCCAGCATCTATGTCTCTGATTTTTCACTCAGTATCAGCACGGCCTAAGTTGTTTCTCATTATATCAGCTACTGAGAATGTACCTTCTTTGAACTTATTAAGTAAATTAAGTCATTGTTTAAACCTTCTGGAGATTTCCATCCTGCGTCCTGAAGCATTTGATTTGTCCCTCACTGGTTTGTCGTAAAAATTTTTTAAGAAATGCCTACAGCCTTTCGCAACGTTTCCTTCATTCTTGTAGATTTCCTTTAGGGAAATGCCTCAAACATCGCTGTGTGAATTGGCTTCCTCGAAGAGGACTTCTGGCGCTGGTTGGTGCCACTATATGGAACGCCACTTTTCTTGTTCTCAAAGGATCCCGTTGACATAGTAGAACTGACGTGGCATGGTAGTTTAGTGGTTACAATACCTGCCCGGAATGTGGGAGTCCTAAGTTCAATGCCTCAATGTCTAGCTTTTCTCTCACCCTTGATTGATTAATTTGTCAAAAATGTACCCGAATTGACACCGAATCTTCTTTACGTCGACGTCTTTTCGGCGAATTGTCTGTCGCCCACCAAGCCGCTAAAATCTGTGACTATATATAGATAAAAACCCATCTCATAGTGCCCGCATAAGTTTTCTGTTTCGCCTCTAGGGAACCCGGCTTTTCCATCCGAAATACTATTTCTTGATCATTTTTACTTAAGACTCTTTCCTTTCACCGATCAGAAACAGTCTCTTCTTTCGAGCAGAAAAGGAAAGCGCGTGGGTGTAGGGGCATGTTAGGGACACATTCTTCCCCTTCAACCGATAATATGAAGACAAAGAAGGGCCCCACATTTGCCTTTTCTCTGTTATTGGGGGCCTTTTTATAGGGCGAGGGACGTCTCTTGACACCTCTCTCTTTCTCTCCACGGGAGAGCAGTCTCCGGAAGAACTCCATCCAGCCAACTACTCCCGAGGGACGCACACGCGCTACTTTTTTATCTCTCTTCTCGCCTCCGCCTGCCAACGGCGGGAAGCCATTCCAAATAAGCCACCGAGTAATAAAATGATTCCTTCAAAAGCTACGCTTAGGACGCAAAAATATGATGGGAAGGTGAACTAAATTTCGTTCCCGGAATTCTTTGCGTTCGTGTCCTACGCTGTCTGCAGCCTAAATCTAGACGTCATGCGAGGTCTTACAGAAACAAAAATATCAGTGCATTCATTCTCTTCAGCAAACTGTTGTTGCACAACGGATGGTTACGGCCTTAACTCAGTGGAATTCCATAGCAACAACACAAGTTACTCAGAACTATTTAGTGGATAGTACAACAAAATAGTTCTCTTAAACTGTTGTTGTATTAAACAGAAAAATCTAATCGATATGAAACAACCACTTTGCCTTTACGGTTTAGTTAGAGTTGCTTCTCATTTCCAAAATGAAGTGGCAACGGACTGTTGTAGCAACGAGTAAACAAATACTGTTGCAAACATATATGTCGGTAGCCATTTTTATATATTTACACTTTCCTCCTTAGGTAAAGAGACAAAAATATCGCTATTTCTTATTCACACACACTTTATTACAACAGGATAGTTTATTTATGGCTTTCTATTCTATAGTTCACCTTTGAAGTCTGAATGTTAATCATAATCGTGTTATACGCAGTCTACAGCCTAAATGTAGATGTCGTATGCGTCTAGTAGAAACTTCTGATCATAACTTGTTGGATTTTCACGCCGTTTATTGAAAATCAAATTTATTGGAATGCCTTTCTTATTGTATATTTTACATAAACAAACAAATATGTCTACACAGAGCGCTGTCTTAAGCTAGAAGCAGATTCTTATCAAATAAAATTACTCTCGAGTATTTTGATGATAGAACGCCTTCGTTAGGTTGCAATCTATTACTTTAAATATTTCGATAATAAGAGCTTACATTCAGTTCATATTTGACTCACTCTCCTTCAAATATCCCGTGCAATCGTGGATCGCAAACAACCTGTGGACGGCGCAAGAAATGTAAACCGAAATATCTACTGGTAAAGCCAGTGTTTGCATTTATATAGGGATTCACGAAAGGATATTTCGCTACTGACATGTATATCAGGCCTGAACACGTATGTGGAATTGGTTAATGTAATTTTTAAATGTCTCGTTTGAAATGCAATTGGAAAGAGAAAAATAATTACAATTAATAAGTGATCAATGGATTAGTGTGCGGGATTAATGGTGCACTCTAGACATATAGTCAACAATACGGATTAAAAAATAGAATTGGAAAAACAAAGGAAAGGGGNGTTAACTCGAATAGGAAAGGCGTAACAAACTGTCACCGACACAAGGCACCACAGACAACAGGAGGCATCTCAACCAACAACACAATCACGTTCAATGGAGCCTGAAATCAGTTAGGAAACCAAAAAAGGGAAAACAAGAGGCTGTAAAGGTATGATACGGATTACGATAGCCATGCTATTATTGTTCTCCCCGACGAGCATTTGAGAACACGCAAGATTGGGTGGAAATATTGGTCTTAATACACCCACTTCCGTATGCTCGGGTAGAAATGCAAATCATGGGAGGCGACTGACATCTCCTGAGACTATCATTGACAGAGGTGCCTGGTGACGGTATCGGTTGGTTCGGTGTGTATTTGTCTTCGAGTTTACCTTAATCCGGTGTCCTTTTATTTGATAAATGTTTCGCCGTAGTTCCTTCCGAGTATTTTTACGCAAAACTTGGTAAATACGAAATATTTATCAAACCATTACATTGTAAATAGTTTCTTCTCCGATACAATGAAGGTTAAAATTCCTAAAAACTGAGTTAGTTGAGCGGTAGCTTCAAACTTTATCGTCAATAGAAACTTCATCTCATACATTCCTTATAAAGAAAAAAACAAATAATTACAAATTTTTACTCAGCATGATTTGGTCTGTACTGTTTTAATAAATAATATAATGTCTTAACCCATTAATGAGCGTGAGTTCGTCCGACTCAGCGGCATCGTTCACTGCCATTGCCTCGCAGAGGCACCGACCACACGAAGTGATGGAAGCGATGTTTTTCATGTCCGTTTCTCCTTGGGAATTTTCCTAGGTGCACGCATTATCGTGCCAAGTCCTCAAAACCCTTTTCCTTCTAATTACGACTGATTGGACGCATGCATTAGAAAAAAATAAAATTAATTTTTTCTAATGATTAGAAAATAGATTCGTCTCATTTGAAATCAACGATGGGGGCGTATCATTAAGGTGGCGAAATCCAGGAGACTTAAAATTCCGGGCAACTTAAAGTGGTAGTCTACATAGCGTATGACGTAAATCAGCAGTTTAAAGCTTAATTGCGTGTCAAGTATGCGCATGCAAATTCTGTAGAAAATTACAAATACAGCAGAAATAGCAAAGATATCGTGCGATCTATTTGTTAGTGTTTGCAAATTTCCTGCCCAAAGTTTTAATAGCTAATGGTAGTTTGGTTTAGGATCGCTTGGGCTGATAACTGCGCAAAGTAGAAGGTGAGTTAAAAACAAAGGTACCTTGGCTCCTATTATATTATATAAAAATGCTTAAAATTGACGACATTAGGTACTGTTCTTAATAGGAAAAAACCGAATTTCAAAAATAATGAAGTGATGCCTCTATGAATCTAGAATGCGTTCGTTAAAGTTGAAATTCAAATTAAATTAATTCCGTTGTATTCCAAATTTTGTGTTATTTTCATTAATGCACACTCACGTTTTGCGCACATAACCTATCCATGAATATGCATGTGCTTCTATAATTTCATCTCTCTCATTATTTTTTTTCCTTAGAGGAAGAATTAATTTCAATCCCAAATACTATCTCCTGGGAGTAACATTGAATTTAAACGCGGCCGAATCAACGAATGCAAATCAAGGGAATATTTTTACAAATATATTTCGCTCTAGCAGAAAAATTAAGGAAATTAAAATGTATTTAAATGGTTGATTCATAATTCTGATGTATATTTTTTGTTTACAACAGTTTGATGTTTTGGAAAACTGCGTTAGCAATGTAATTTCCCCCCTGTCGCGCGCCATAGGGCGGCTTGAGGGGTGTTATTGTAGATTTGGACGTAAATACTAATTCTCGATGTAAATTAGGATTTTTAGTGCGTTAACTTTATCAGTGTCGTTTGTCTCGATCATGAACAGGCACAAGTTTCAACTTTTAACGCTAAGGAAATAGACCCTTCAAGTGAGAGGAATGGATTCGCATGTATTTCTTAAGGAAGGAATTCTGAGCCAATTAGCGTCGAATCTAGTAACATCTACTCTACTCAATATACATGAAACATACAGTTCCTGCTACCATATCTTGACGAATAGACAATTTTCCTCGGCGTAGAATACAGGGAAATGTATCTTTAATATACCCTTACTCTTTAACCTTCTTTGTTTTGGTGATATAAATGTTACTGAGGTATAATTGTTTCTTACTGTCACTTTTCATAGAATACTAAGAAACTCGTAGGGTCATCGTGCTTTGTTNTATTTAGTTAAAGAACAGCACGTATAGAGTTTAAACATAACATACCTTCCTCAATTATTACGTACCATAAAATAAGGGCAAACAACTTGTGGAAGCATACGGCATGAACTCTACGCAGACATACATATTCTCGCAATTCCTCATCAAAAGGTCTATACCATAACTCCTCCATGGCTCCAATGGCATTCATAGAGACGGGAGACATCTATTTCACTACTCGCATCCTCTTAAAACTGTCGATTCGAATAGAATCATTTCGTGCAACTGCGATCATTCTTATTCCTCCTCAGCCGTGCTTAAACCCGCACGATATCTCATTAAAATTATGTGTCACGGGCCCTGAATTTCAACGAAAAAGGACAAACAAGCGTGCAGACGGAAAGAGAATAAAAGAAGGGACAACTGGCGTCTGGTGTGTGGCCAAACAAAAACGGCGAAAATGATTTAGCCCAAATAGCAAGGACCCACTATGTTGAGTTATAAAAATATGAAATTTCCGTGGACTTATTTCCTCCTTTAGGATCCTTCCCTAGCATTCTGGCTCAGAGATGGAAGTTTGAGCGAACGACCTCACTCCTCATCTTGCCAAGTAAGCCCCACTTCCTCACCAAGGTTTTTTGCAGATGGTGATGAACGGGTTGAGAATGAAATTGGTTCTCGGGGGTACGACTCTACATTCTTAACATGCACAATATTCGATCTTCCTTTAGTTTCGCTTACTATTATTGATGTGAGTTTCGTATTTTTTATGCTTCTTCAAGAAACATAAACCTCACGAGCCAAATCCTCCAGACCAAACATTTGCTTCTACGCACGTGGATAAAAGTACGAAAATCACGCGTGAGAATATTTCGGGACCCTTTGGTATAAATCAGTAGCGATCTCTGTGATAAGGAGAAATATCCTGATGGTGTGAAGTCGCAGAGGGGCGCTCTCGGCTAATTTCGCATCCTGCGAATGCTTTAGGCGCCTTTTTTTAAAACAACGCTCCTCACTTCACTCTCGTACGTGTAGAAGCCCGATTTTCATTTGTTCGGGACGTTATATGAAGTTATGAGCACTATATATCTCCATCACGCTCCTTTTCTTCCTCCCGCGGTGCCTTATGTCCTAACAAGAGAACTTCCTCAGTCTCACAAGTTTGAGGAACTGCTGCTCTCTGGAAGATATTGCTCTGCTCCCTCATTACTTCCTCCAAAGTAACTCATATATAGCAGAATGTATGTCCAAGAAACGGCGGAAGAACATCGGAAACTGGGGTTGCGCAATTTTGAAGCTTGGATAATGGTTAAACACATATTGTTATGGATCTCCAAAATTTCTTGAGAAACCATTTTCTTTCCTTTCCCAAACCGTTTGTTAGTGCGTAACCAGGATTTATTTATTTAATTAATATTTTTTATTTTACTGCATCATATTAAATTGGGTTGTTAATTTAATGTATGTAATGTAATAATAATAATAATAGTGATGATGTATTTACCACCTTTATGTGGTAAATACATCATCACTATTATTATTATTATTAATATTATTATTGTTGTTGTTGTTGATATTTGTTCATGGGGGTATAGAGCCATGGTAATCACTGAATCGACTACAATTCAGGGGTAGGAATACTTTCTCTCAAAATCTAATGAAAATAGAAACCGATTTATTTAAACATGTATATCCTGCAAATCTCCAGCGATGTTTGTATGGTATAGTTGCAAGAGGCCATCCTCCCGAATGCTTTCGCAAATTGTTGGATCTGTTCTCAATGGGAGGGGGTGTTGAACCCCCAAAACCACCCCTCTGTCTACGCCTCTGCTTGCTGTCATAACGCTACCGTAGGCATCCTTATAAACTTTACTACCAAGAATATGAATACACTTAGTCAAATGTAAGAGGTGAATAGAAAATTGGTCAGTTACGTCGAATCTGGTCGTTGGATTAAAATCTCATCGAGCCAACAGAAAAGACTTCTAGAGATGAACATGACCACCTGAATCCTATTTATTAGATAGAAATAACATTAATACACCAGGACAGAGCTTTACGATGGCATTTGTAAGCAATAATTAACATGAGATACTGAAAGCATGAGAAACCATACATGAATAGTGTTATAAATGTTAAAAACATCGTGTTATTTATCCGTATTTTCAAAGAATACGTAAATACACATTTCATTTTTAATTCATAAAAAAATTTGGAGCTGAAATCCAGAAATTATTTATTCTGAAGTAAATACGAATTCGGCTACTGTCGAAAGCAAGGTAATGTATGTATTCCGATGGAAATTCTTTTCTCTTGAATAAATATTGTATGTACTCTATGTTGATGGGCATAAGCAATTGTTGCGCTGCTTATAGAAACAAACTAAAATATAATTCTTATAATAAAAAATTAGTAATTTGTACTACCACAATTTATTTATTCAGAACTGCCCTAAGAGTGATAGTCATTTACACAATCAACAAATCGGGAACCAAGGATACAGTTTAGTGATCTAAGGCTTTCCTGGTGGATAGCTTGCAAAAAGGTTTCTCGGGTTTCCAACCAGGTGAGTTCAGGTAACATTGCAGTTGCCAACGTTTCGATGACAAACTCTGTCATCTTCCAAAGAGCAGCCCTGAGGAAGATGACAGAGTTTGTCATCGAAACGTTGGCAACTGCAATGTTACCTGAACTCACCTGGTTGGAAACCCGAGAAACCTTTTTGCAAGGATACAGTTGGCTCTGCCTATACTGATTTACAAGGTAGCGAAGGAATACCACACCCTGTATTACTATGGTTTCTCTAGTTACTCATTCAATAAATTTTCTTTAGTTTCATCATTATTCTTACAGTTTCCTTATTTAGTTAAAGAACAGCACGTATAGAGTTTAAACATAACATACCTTCCTCAATTATTACGTACCATAAAATAAGGGCAAACAACTTGTGGAAGCATACGGCATGAACTCTACGCAGACATACATATTCTCGCAATTCCTCATCAAAAGGTCTATACCATAACTCCTCCATGGCTCCAATGGCATTCATAGAGACGGGAGACATCTATTTCACTACTCGCATCCTCTTAAAACTGTCGATTCGAATAGAATCATTTCGTGCAACTGCGATCATTCTTATTCCTCCTCAGCCGTGCTTAAACCCGCACGATATCTCATTAAAATTATGTGTCACGGGCCCTGAATTCCAACGAAAAAGGACAAACAAGCGTGCAGACGGAAAGAGAATAAAAGAAGGGACAACTGGCGTCTGGTGTGTGGCCAAACAAAAACGGCGAAAATGGTCTCCGGAAAGGTGCAACGAAATTAATGAATTCTCCGTTAAAGCTATGCAGAAAATGTATTCCCGATTGCATTCCGCTCTCGATGAAGTAATAAAGCGCCATCTATCAACATCCTTGTGTATTTTAGTTTATCCCATTTCAGAGTGCAGTATGATATCTGTGACAGTGAATATTACGAGATGAAAATCAATTAATTTCCCGAAATTCGGATGTAGTGCTTGAAATAAGAGCGTCTCTTTTAGGCCTAATCTAATCTATTCTATTAATTGCAGAATTTACAACAAAAATCAAAATTTTTGTTATCGCTCAGGAAAATAGAGCCATTTGAACTGCTTGCGACGAAAAAAAGCTGAAGAATAGTTGAAGTTCTAAGAAGTCTACAGTTTGCCTCCTGTCTGTATAGAATAGAATACAGTAATTTCATTAAGGATCATCTTAGTTAACTTGGTTAACGACGTGTGGCTGTGATGAAAAAATGTCTCGGATAACGACGTAGGCTTCGGCTGACGACGCCCTCTGGAGAAGATTGTCACTTCAATACTTCTTTTATGACTATTTTATTTCACCAAAGATAATTTTGGTTGCACCTACAGTTGAATAAGTCATGTGTACTATATATTGATCACATTTAATGAGTTTCATCCCCATGTTTGAAATGCAATAGCGATTGTGGAAAATTGCGCCTAAGATAACGACGGTTTCGGTTAACGGCGACAATCGGGATTACCATTAACCAAGGTAACTCTGTACTATTATTATTACTCGTATATGTAATATTATTTCATACGGATAGTCACACTCTTATGCGAAAGCTGTGAAAAAAAAACAAATTACATTTCGCCCATAAATATTTTTTTTTAGTTTGGAGCCTGCCTTATGAGGACGGTTTTATCTCAGAGGTAGGCATATACGCTCATGGAGCCGGTTGCCTTCGGTTTAAAATTCTAGGAACTAAATTAAGTTACGAATTATATTTCACCGAAACATTGAGATCTCTTCAAATCACTTACGTTCGCCATTAAGGGCTTGAGCGAATGTGATGCGCATTGAGCAACGGCTTCTTTCAGTGGTTGTAGAGTGAGGCCGAACCCTAAACTGTGGACAGTTGAATGCGACGGAAAAGCAAAAGGCATTGGTCGATGGACGCCAAAAAGCCTCAGACACGCACGTACTTTATAAACTGCCCTTTGCAGGCTAAAAGCACCATTCTACCGGCGTGGGTAATCGGTGGTTCCATGCCATTTGCCCAGACTGTTTGACCGCGCCCGTTTACATTAGTGGGCTTTCGTAAGCTTCTAACATTCCAGTGAGGGATGACGCAAAATTTGCACTCGCCAGAAGATCCGTACTGGCGTATACGCAGTAATACCCAAATGTTTTCTTCTTTCATACATTTAGTTTTCATATGTGTAAATCTGAAAGCTGTTCACGAGGATATAAAACTCATAACTGACCCAATTCTACCAATTTTTAGACTTAGATTTAGATTCATACACCGAAAACCGTCAGTGGCGTATGGCAGGGGTGTATCAACGCCAAATACCTAACATAATCCGTCCTATTCGTTTCTCTAATGCTCTGCAGAACGACCAGAAGTGACCATCTGTTTTAGCGATTATTTCCTTGTAGTTTTAATGTAACTTTTTAAAACAATATGTTAGTCTACACTGTAACACATGTAAAAATTCATTTGATCCCGCCCTACCCTAACTTTATATCTACATTATATACACTAAACGTTATTAGATTAAACATTTAGATTGCGAAAACTTTGCTATTTGGTTTTAGAAATGTCGACTTAAAATGTTTTATCAATAAATATTTATTTAACTAAAATTATTCCCAATTTCCATCAATTTTCTACACAATCTTTTTCGTTTGTTAATTTGCATTACACAATACCTCAAAAGGCATTTATGCCACCATTTCGAAATTTCAATCGACATCAGTAAAATTTTCTTGAAAATCAATTTCTTTCACGCAATTCAATATGAATTGATGGCTCTATTTCTACCTTTGAGCTAACTAGAGATTTCTGTATAAATGTTACAATTGAACTTGAGAAATATCTTAGTATTTTCTTCATTAACTCGCGTTAACTAAATTAACGAGTTTCGATTCATAATTTCGTGACAATAATGTAAAAATAACGCTTATGTTTAAAATTATGCGCACCTATTTTCACGTGAGAGCATGTTGTTTGCTCTGGTAGTCATGGCTGCGGACATTGTTGCGAAATCAACAAACAAATAAGGGCTCGTTAATGGAAGCTAACATTCGATAAGCTGCAAATCAACGCGCGAACAGTGCAGCTTAATTTTCATCGTCAACATGAATCGCGAGATGCAAATGTGCCAAACTTGAAATTGCAATCGTGCTGCGAGCAAACAAGACAGTTGAGGATCGAAATTAAGCGATGACTTTTGTTGTTTCCGGCTCATCCCAGACATTTCCTAAGCCATTAGCCTCGCATCCTGTCTGCGGTTTAATTCAATGCGTTCCTTGTCATGAGATTAGAAATTAATTCGGTTGAAACCTTCATCTCGAACTGTTTCATATTAATTTCAAATTTCTGCAACTCCAGGAGAAATATTTAGACACCGCTTATTGGCAATTACTACGGTTTTAAGTTGAAAGAGTATTTAAACGTAATTACCAATCCATAGTTTCTCATTCGCTATAGGTTTTTCCTTAATCAAATTATGTTTATCCGAGTAAACAATATTTTCCTGCCTCACTACGGAAAACTCTGTCTATGTAACTTGGAAACTGTTCCTAGTTACCGCAACGGAGGAACTTATTTCCTCATTCAACCAAGTAACCAAATTTCATTACGTAATGAAATTTAGTTGAGTTATAAGTTATCTCTTAAAGAATATTCTAGTTCGCAGGTAATATAAGTCAAATATGTCCCAATGTCTACGTTTAAATGGTAAAGAGTTCATCGTTCCTTTAATTCTCACTTTAATTGCAGAGAATTGCATTCAATTACTTGTAAATTACAAGGAAATACTCTATTAAGCCCTCTTGGCTTTATATTGGGTTGATTGGTAACGGTTTTATTGGAAAGGTTAGGTTGCTAGGTTACTATTGATGGATAATAACATAGCAACTAAATTCTCTTCACCTACTGTAGTTGGCATAAGAAAAATTGGTACCCATTTATAGTTTATCAATACGAAATTCAATCTGTTTGGTTTGAATATATGTCAACGAGAGATTCTATTTCTTTACTTTGCTCTTTTGTTACTGAGCAGAAATTCATACGGCGATCAAAATATTTACAACTCATTGCCAATGACGAAAAAAAAGCAAATTTAGTCTACCAAATTGAGTTTCTCGTTGCATTTTCCATATTACGGATCGCAGTCTTCGTCGCCCAGAACGAATGAGATACTCATGGTGATGGGACCAATTTATCCTAGAGTCAAAGACCGTCAAAGGCAAAGACGGCTGATGGCTTTATTTTTCCCATAAACACACGAAAGTTTCGCATCCTTAATTAATCAAGAGTCAATGTCCTCTGGAGAAGATTAGAATTTGCCTGGCAAAAGGTTCGCTTCGAAATATCTTAATTAAACCTTCATTTGTTTTTAGTTACACCTCCAATTACATAAATCACAATAAAAATGAGTAAATTTACATCGCACATTGGTTTAAATCAGTCGAACGACAGTCAAAATTAAGAAATCGGCAAATATTGACTACCTTTAAGAACACTAAATCATTTGTCTCCAGTATCTTGTATTATAGCTTGTGTGAGTGTGTGTTATTCATTTGGTTGCTATGGGATTGTTTACGGGTATTTTAGAGTTAAATTGATCCCCTGCAAACATATTTTCAAACATATTGAATACGCAGTCCACTACTACAGACTTTATGTATTAAAGTCTTGTTGAATATCCTACAGGGTACTAATAATTTCGGATTTCAAGATAATTTAAGATACAGAACTTACCGGTTTTTCAATAATTTTTTCAAACCATGCTAGAAGCTGTGTATTCATACGAACATACTCCTTACATATGCTCACACCTCACTGCTTGCTCATTGTCAAAAAACAACACCATTATGATGCCTCAACCACGTATTCACCGGACATAACCCCTGTGATTTCTTCGTATTTCCAAAATTGAAAAAACCTTAAAAGGACGACGTTTTAGCAGCATTGATGAGATCAAGACAATAGCTGAAGGAGATAAACGTGTGTAACATTTTTCCCTGCCAACAATAGACTAGGCTCTCAAAATGGCTGCCCTTAACAATGTAAAACGTCGGGGACATGTGTTACAATACACAGAAAAAAAATTTCAACAATTGTAATTTTACAGCCCGAGAAATTTAAAATTCTGCGAAATTATTGACCACATCTTGTTCGTATATTTAAAACATCCCAATTTTTCTATTCAATTTTATGACGATTTCCCGATTTACGGAACACGACATTCTTTTGTTAGGTTCGAATAACTTGGTGGAAATCCTTCGCAAGCATTCAAATAGAAATGAGCAGATTCGACTATAGTTTTGATTTTTTCTACAAAGTTTCTGCAATTGAAATTTACACGACATATTTTCTCGTGATATCCAAATTATGAATTTAACAACATTTAATTATTTTTTTCTCCATTCATCTTTCATTTTGCATTAAAATATAAATAATGTGCATTGCTCATTAAAACAACGTTTACGTCTATTTGAACCGCATTAACGAATATATACAATATACACATTTTTCTTAGCATGCAACGATGAACATGATATATGGTACAATACCTCTAATCAGTCACAAGCAACTCTGGTTACCTTCTACCAGTATTTTTAAACGAACTTTCACGCTTTTCTGCCAACAAAAAAACCATACGTTCTATTTGAGAGAATAACTTTCCTATTTACACCTTTTACGGAGAAGACGGTTGGAACACGGCTGTATATGAATTAGAGGTTTAAAAACACTCCGTAAGCCGTCTTTCGGCAAGCGGAACTCGCGCTCAGAGACAAACGGGAAGCTCCGGATTACCGATTTCTGGGAAGGCCCTATGGTCATTTCGGAGAAAAAGCCTCCATCCTCAGGGGGTCTCCACAAAGGAAGTCAATTCCTTTTTACACCTTGATTTCGGAAGTAGAGATTAATTCTCGACATATAAATTTGTATCTAATAAATATTTCGCCACTCATTTCGGGATACGTGATGGGTTATACTATCTAAACCTGGAAAAAGAAGAAATCAAATCTCTTCCTACAATTAGGCCTTCTTTAGTACATCCTTATCTTCCCTCCGGAATAGTTTCAACAACAGTGAGGCTGACTCAAGTACGAGAGAATTCGCGTCATATTTTTCCCATTCGGAAGAAAATTCCTTTGCAAGAGAAATTATACTGGAATCCATTTATACCTTCCAATTTAAAACGGATAGAATTTCGACTCTCAGCAGAGTTGAAAAGAGCAACAAAACTGTTTCTATATGCTGCAGTTCCTTTTTAAGAAATTTATTTCGTCCCAAATACTTGCGATTTTTCATTTTTTACCTTCCGTTTCCACAATATTTTGGCTGCTCTTCTTTAACGAAGGATTCGCGCGAATGCTTTTCAAACCTTCATTTTCTTCGATTTCAGATATTTCGAGGACGTCCCGTATCTGTTCGCATTTCCATATCCACCGTAACGGTGAGCCTTTTTCGTTACCTTTTTGCTCATTTTGTAAATTTATCGATTTAGTCGATTTTAATACATGTTTGAGCCACGGATCGTCTTTTGAGGATCCACTCGTTCGCGAATTTCCGACTGTCTACTTTTCGCCGACGAGAAAACACACTCTACAAAATACAGACATGTTTTTCAAACCTCCTACGCTTCTCAGGAATCATTATTTCACGTACGATAATATAGTTCGAATAATACTTAACGATGTTTGCTGATGCTAAGACCCTATTTACCCACTTCTAACAATTTTATCCCCAATAACATAAGAAAACAATGAAAAGGCACGAATGGAGAAACAATTAATTAAAGATACATTTACTATGATGATAATGATCATTTTAATTGAGATATAAATTACTACTAAGCTACCTTTAACAAGTTTATCATTAATTATTTGAGAATGTAATAAAAACATTTTGAGTTAAGAAATTTCATTAATTTACACAATGGTGTGATTTCTATGATTGAGATCATTAATAATTGAAAAATATTGTACTCTTTACCTACTTTTAACAATTTTAGCATTAATTACATAAGAAAACAATGAAAAGAATCAATCCGAATGAAGAAACTTAATTTATTAAAGTTATAGTTAATATGATTATGATAAATAATAATTGGAACTTTAACTAGTCTTAACCTACTTCTAACAAGTTTTTCATTAACTACATAAGAAAGAAACAAAAAAAATTCCGAGTTAAGAAACTTAATTAATTAATTATAACAACGCTGTAGTTTATATGATCGTGATCATTAATAATTATAAACTGAGGTACGCTTTACCTACTTTAACAATTTTATCATTAATAACATAAGAAAGCAATGAGAGAGCGATGAAAATATACCGTGGTAAGAAAATTAGGATAATTATTATGATCGTTGCCAAGTAGACCATTGTTGTATATAGTCGGAAGTCTTTAGTTACTAATCACTGCAACCGCAACTCTCAATAAAAATGTTTATAAAATCGGTTACAGAAGTGGAATTGAAACAAACAAATCGCCATTTATCTAGTAGTAAGTTTTACTATTCAATGATGATGCTAATACTTTTAATACTAGTAGATATTTTGTTTACACTATTACCAATGCAAGTAAAAAAATCAAAATTTTGCATGTCATCATTAAACCAGATGATTAAATTTTTCAATCTTTAAACATGTGTCGCAAACTATTCAATGAATATGATTTATAGATGCAAATTTTGACAAAACCGTCTTTCTCTTCACCCTCAATAGTTCTTAGGTGCAAGCTTCATTCTCCTTCCGTACATTCGCAACTAGCGTACATTAGATTCTGAGTCTGGCGCCGTACTAACCTATTTCACAATCGTACGTACGGATGGCATCGCAATTTACTGGATTAACCACATCCGAATGCTGGAAAAGTAAACGCGTGAGTTGACCGTCCGTTTAACTCGGATGGAAGACAGTGGTTTGCGATGAGGTGACACCGCATCCAATATCGCCGACACTTTTCGATTAGAGAGAATCGATTTCAAACGGAGGGACTATCAAACGCCTGATGGCGCCCTCCGCATTAGCGGTGGCGCGGGGAAATTGGACTTCCAGAATAGCCGGATTTCGCGGTTGGCATTCCCCGGAGACTGGGATTAGGGGCCCCAAAGAATGCCAATCGATGGGAGGTGTTCCTTTTAGGGCCCTTTTAGAAAATAGGGGTGCGCATTTCACCCGGAGCATTTGACTATGGCTCGCCGCGCTATCCCAGGCGAAAAAATGGTTCCTACCGAGGCCAACCTAAAATACGCTCTTCAGAAACCTTATTCTGCAGTTCCTTTTCAAAAATTTTCACTTATTTTTAACTTCGGATTTTTAATTGTGACGTAATCTTCGAAGAGAGCAAAAGCTATCGAAAAGATAACAAACGTTTTATACTTGTTTTCATAAGATAATAGAGAATTTAAAAATAAACCAATGATCAAAGAACGATGTGATTTCACCTTAGGCCCAATTCGGAATATACGGCGAGAATATGGAATCCAGCGGATGAAACGTGTATCCGCGAACTGGTGGGAAATAGAACTTTTTTAAAGTGCTTCGGCAACTAAGGTCATTTCGAACGCTAGCCCACATCTGGAATCGAACGCGGGACCACTTTCAACGAAGTCGAAGTGACACGAAACTATGCTTAAAAAATAATTTATTTGTAACCGTCTCGCAGCTGTAGTTAATTTTCAATAACATTGATCACAAATTTTAATCATCCAAGGGATGGCTATAACATGGAAAGTAGTGGCTTACACAGAATAGGTTACTTACTACAAAATAGCTTACTGCTTTCACTGATACAGAGTACCTGGACTGTATCCAGTATTATTCATAACCACATTGATTCATGTGCAATGATACCCTCTCTCAGGATACATAGATTTACTATTTCTTGTTTTTTTTTCTGAATGACGTTACATTCCATCATTCAACAGATTTCTATATACATGCTTGGGACCAAAAACAGACAAAAAATCTCCAGTTACATAGAATATGAATATTTTATTAAGACCCTTATCTTCTGTCATACCTTTCCTCCCGGTGAAAGATTCTGATTGACAATTTAACGGAAAATTGAAGCAAATTAAATGCCAAGATCGAAAGGAAACGTCAAAGCGACAGGATACAAACATCTGCGCGTAGTTGTGGAGCAAAAAAAAGTTTATGTCGAAAGGAACTGTGGCGCTGAATAAGTGCGCCATCTATCTACTACGGGAGACGACTGCTATCACATTCTTACTCTGTCTCCCATAAACTTACTCTTTAGCACCGATTTATTGCTCGAGGAAGCCTATAATCAATTTACAGTTTCATTAGATTGCTGATTCTGGACAAGCAAGTAGGATTACCTAGATTTATGGAGATTTAAAACATTTTTAATGTCACAAACATTTAAGAGAGCGCATTTAAGCTATGAATACGTAAAGAAGAAAACAATAAGTAGATGGCTTATAGACAAAAGAGAAATGTAAATGGTACTTTTCGATCCATCCATCTGTTAATTTAGATTGATATACGAGTAGGGATAAGGATGGACCATTTTGAAAACTTATTCCCGTATTTAAAATTAGTTTAACGGGGTTTTGGTCAACCGGGATACAAACGGGTTACACAAAATGATAAAAGGTAGTTTCTTCTGCAAGGTTTAAATTTTGATGTCTAAGATTCCCAAAAGAATTCTCATACGAACGAAAATTGGTCTGAGGCATTGTATTTTACAATACTGGGACCTTTAATCAGATCAAATTTCCTAGAAATAGTGGTAATATTGACTATATTAATTATCAGTAGAATTAATACAGAAATATATCGTTTTCCTAGAGAGGCAGACTTAAGAATATATACCGTATCGAAAGTTTTTGACAAAGATTAGTAACCAGAGATTAAGTTTACCAGAATACTAAGATAATTATCAGGATCATGATGAAGATACAAATTAAGTGAAAGTGGCATATCTATGTATTATCTAACGACAGTCTGTACTAGGATATGAGAATTTTAGAATTGATTCTGCCTGTCTGACTTTTCTATACCTAACAATTTTAAAACTCTTCGAATTTGATTCCTGGATACTAATCTGGTTGGAATTTAAAAAGATATGTCATCATTTTCAAGCACAGTTATAGCAAATGAAAAGCTTCATATTATCATAAATAATCGAAGCGTAAGTTAGGGAAGATTTTTGACATATATTCATTATATTTAAGGGATATTGATAAAGAAAACTGACAACAATTTTTATGGAATATAAAATATTTAACTTCTGGTAGAGTCACGCAACGGGAAATTCGACAAATTTAAAAAATTATTACGAAAAATAATTGTTGGCGATGATATTTCTGCATTAGAAATTAGAATTTCTGAAAGAAATAATATTATTTGGGTTTTCCATCTTCTTCTTGTACCTTAATTTTGAGAGATACAGGCGATTGCTATGAGATTAGAACGTCATTACGTGATGTGTTCCAATGTTTTTTTTTTTCAGGATGAGCTTACATAAAACCTCCATTAAAAGCTTCTAGGAGAAGTTAAATTGATTACATAAATTCCCTAATGTTCTAGGAAAAATGGAAACCGTGGAACTCGTAACTATGGAGAGCTTGAGTTAGAGATACTTTTCTCCGTAGCCTAGGGCTAATACACCTTAATATACAAGAGTGCATGTAATTGGAGTAGAGAGGGTGAAACATTAAGTTTAGTCTAGTATACCTAAGTCATTATAAAAAAGAGCATTACCAAAATGCTCTCTGCAGATAATTTGGTGGAAACTAGAGAAAATTGTAAACTAACATTTGATTCTGAGTCTGGCGCCGTACTAACCTATTTCACAGCCGTACGTACGGATGGCATCGCAATTTACTGGATTAACCACATCCGAAAAGTTTTTAGTCTTATTTCATATAGATCTTGCATTAAAAGTGCAAATGAAGAATAACACCGTTCATTTTATCAGATAACCATGTAATTAATGTTAAGAAACGGTGAAATTATATTACATTGCGTATACTGCTACAAGAGTTTAATTCTGTAGAACAGAATGGATGTTCCGTTATTACAAGGTGCTAAGATACAACAAGAAATCTTACAGACACTTTTGTGTACAGAGAACTACACCACTAATTTAGTAATCAGTAGTAATTACTGTGTACTGAGTTCTGAATGAGGGATAACTCAGAAATTTTGAAAGCAAAACGTCGAGGGAACTTTTCTGACCACTTGTTTTTTCAATTCATAGAAATTGATTATTTCAAATATTGTAATTTCATATGGTATAACACCCAAAAACTGTAAAAGTTTTATAGAAACTATATCAAAGAATAGTTCCGTCTTGTTTATCTTCTATTCTTTTATAGTCTTTCTGACTATGACTCATAATTGTACTTGTATTGTATATATTGTGTTATTTTGGGGTTACCATTGTTCATTTAAAATCAAAGAATGATGTTAGTTATGTTTACGTCATGGAGTAGGTTCCATACTACAGCCTTTTAAATGGTTATAATAATAATAAGCTTTTAATTAGTAATAATCGGGATGGATATGAGGTTTTGTTTAAAGTTAATAGATCAATTATAGAAAAATGCTTAAAATGGAAGACATTTCACAGAATGTCAAACTGAACGTCCGTCAAGTAGGGAATCCCATTTTAGGAACTCTTTCAAATCTCCTAAAATATATTATTTAATATTTGCTTAGGATTTTGACAGCGGAAGTCTTTGCCGATTTATATAGCGGTCTTTGAAGTGTTCTCATTCTTAGGGATGTTGAAAAGATAATCTTTTATGCTTTCTTGTTTCAAATAGGAGTCATTTTTTTTCATTGAGAGCAAAAGCGAATTTGTGCGAACCCTCAAATGACAAACATTCTCTGTTAGGCAGAGCTCAAAGAAAACTTTGGATTAAGTTTTCCCTGAAGTACCAATGCTTTTCTTATAATACTTATCCAGTTATGGGTAAAAAAGAATTTCTGTTATCAGAGTATGCAATAGTTCTTTTCGATGCCTTTTTAGATGGGCTGACCATATCCCAGAAAGTCGAAAATAGGTTCATTTCTATCTTCGAAGCAGGGCAAAACGGAACATTTTACATGATTAACGATTTATACTTAACTACTGCTGATATTATTTGAAAAAAATAAAGAAATTTTAGAAGATTATGTTAACTTTTTTTTATTTAATTTAATTTTTTAATATTAACACCTCGACATTGGCTTCTTGATATATTCATTAAAGATAATGTCTACACAATTTAAGGAATGTCAGCTAAATTCATCTATCCTTTTCGGTGGGGTGCCAACGTATGATCTCTCCATTCAGAGAAGGTAGTGTTCAATTAAAATATTACGGCATCTGCGTTCATTAAAAGTTGGGAAACCGGAACTTTGGCGGGAAAACCTTTAGAAGTATAAAATGCATTTTAAACGATATTGACGTAATGGACGGTTTAAAAACTCGAAAGAGGACTTGCAGTCAGTCAACTTTAAGGCATCTTTTAATTTCAGTAAAGACATTCCTATCTATATAATTGTGAAGGGATGAGACCATTTCACACAACATTTTCTTTAAGAAAAATTGAGTCCCATATATCATCCTTTAATCTTCAAGTCTATCTGTACAGAGCTTAGCCTGGAGGGCCGTTTTCTACCTCAAAATCTCCACCATTAGCTGTAATAAGCCCTGAATAGAGAATGAGGCTTACTAGGGAAGATGAGGAGTGAGGTTGTTTGCCTTTCCTCTCCTCTGAGCAGGAATGCTTTAAGCGGAACGATTCCACTTTTGTGAAGCACAGTGATCCTACGAGTAACACTTATCGTAGCATTTCATAAGGAGAAAACTTAATCTACGTCATGGTTCAACATCTTTCATACCTCAGTAGCTTTCATAATTATCACTACCATGAACAAGACTGGGACAAAAGTGAATAAGAGATGGATTTTCCTGTAACTCGTACCAGAAAATAAATGAAAATTCCATTCGTTATGTATCACAGAAACAACTCTTAAGGCAACTTAACTTAAAGAATCCCTTATCTCATCTCATAATAGTTTTTTTTTAACTGCTTCGACAGATAAGGTCGTTTATAGATTATATTGATGTCGAAAATATAACCCTTTACCATATAATGTATTTTCAATTTAATTTTCATTACTAGTAGGCCATTTTACATTTTGGGCTACCGCAGGGAATCAAAGCCTGGACCGCTTAGTACGAAAGCGAGGGTGCTACCCATATGACTATCTGGGAGCCTGTTGTTTCAAGTCATCGACCAAAATGCCAAGGCGTACAGCTCTTTGGTCCAAAGCACATTGATTTTTGTTCTTTTTGAATCCTTCAACCTTGTTTCATTCATTTTCTACGTAAGAATTATTACGTAACATAATTTGTGTCCTTGTTTTTTATACACAGTGAAGTAATTAAAAAAAACGCAATTCTTTTTTATCAAAGGATCGTACATATATACACTTCCTATTTAAGCCTCTACTTTTTATCTGCAACGAATCAATACTTTTCGAGGTATCATACAATTCTGGGGTGTGGCAATGAAGCAAAATTGTGACGAATATGTGCAAGAGAAAAATATAATTAATGAAAAAGAATCCTTATACACGAACGAGGACATAATAAATAGTTTTGTCAACTGCTAATCAGGGAGTGATTGTGAATTGAAGTAATTGCAGGAAGAATACCGAGGAAAGACAGTGGAAAAAGGAACGCGATAATAGCTGGTTAATGATTTAAAAGGCGTGGTTGGGTACTAAAGGAAAGGATTTAAAGCAAGGAATTCTAGGGCACATGAACCCTCTGAGAAGTAGAATTCTAGCGTATGAATTCATTCAGAAGGCTAATGGGACTATGACCCCGGCATTTCGGTCTATTTTTAAATAAACAAATATACTTTGAAATCCCCTCCCTATTTGACTTTGCGCCCTTTTTTTCCGTTACCGAAATGCATCTCTCGGTAGGCCAGTGAAGCAAAAATACCGCCATCCTGGCTCAAACGTCACTCGTGACTTCAAAGGCGTGTATGCACATCCGCCTCAAAATCCCCATTCGACTGTGTCACCTCCAAACATCACGGTGTCGTCTAACGTGAATCGTTGGATCCACATGGACCTTTGAACATCTCAACGCATCGCCCCTCTTCCGCACCCCCTTGCAGACTCTTCCAGGAGCATACAAGAGTAGTGTGCATTAGGGAGCCGACCTAACCTCGTTTCCTCCCTATTTCAATGAGATTTACAGCGATGGTGACTCGGGCCCTACCTTTATCCTAACTATAAACTCGGCGCTCCCCTCTTAAACCTGTTTCTCTCTCCCCTTCCGTAAAATCCTCTCTCCGTCTTACTCTCCGTACCCAAGGATGCATTTTGGAAGAAGCCGGGTTTCCTCTTCCTCGAAACGGTATTAACCGGTCCCAAAGCACATTGGGTGAAACCGAAAGTATTGGGATTGGCATGGTGATGCGATTCCATGTTGACTGAAATAAATACGGCTGAATTGTTGTGTTGAAGTTTCGTATGATCATTTTACTATATACTTATTTAAAATTGCTCAGAGATATTTGCAAGATCTATTGTAGTGATTTATCATCTTCAGGCTTGTTTCCTGAGCAGAAAATTGACGTAATTTCCTGTTAGAGATTTAAAAACACTCTGTAAAAGTTTTTGCAGCAGATGAAAAATTATTCGAACCATTGAGGATGGAGACAAAGATATGAAGGAGAAAAAGTCTGCCGTAGCCGGGAACCGAACCAGAGTCCCCCACTTACCGGGCATGTGCTCTAACCTCTAAGCTACCACGACAGTGTTACGGAGTATCCATCAAAGATGGCACCACCCCCTCTGTGTGCTACGGCAGACGTTTTCTCCTTCATTTCTTTGTCTAAATTCAAGCATGTATCATGTATCATGCGTTCCTCCACTGCTTATATACTTGAGGATGGAGACACTGTTTCAGAAATGCGCATAGGGTTATTCCCAAAATCGGTAATGCGGAACTTCCAGTTTGCCTCCAAACGCGAGTACCATCTTCTGAAATTTTGTTTATAGAATGTTTTTAAATACGTTCTAAATTAAACAAAATAATGTCCTAACGACCCAGTGTAACCTGGATACTAAACAATGTTCAGCATCTGTAAATTTCTATTTACTAAAAAAACACATCCACGCTCCAGCTCGTCTTCATTTATTGAATACGCATCCAAGTTCGTGTCTTCAATGATACTTTCGTGTGTTTCCCCCGTCGAAACGCCTTTCTCTTTATCCTTTCATCTGCAAATTTTCCTCGGATCTAAAGCATTTTTCCTTTCGCCGCGTGGGCGATTTCTCAAAAGCGAGACTTCTGAAATTCATACAACCAATATTTCATCCCCGCAGAAACGCGTTTTTAGTCGAGAAGTAACATCTTGGATACATTCTCTTCTTTCTGAGCTTTCGGTGGAATGAATCCGAAAGAAGGAACTGGAAAGCTTTAATTTCGGCTTTTTTTTAATAAAATCCATTATCTCCCTGAAACCACTTTCCTCCGTCCCTCATCTCTCTTTCATTGCGACTCCTTCGATTTTATACTTCTCTCCAATTATCTCATATTTATTTCGTTTTCGTCTCTTCGAATTTCATCGCACAGTGTTAATTATTTTCTGATTTCCTCTCTTATCTTCAAGTTGCTCTTTTTTCTATACCCTGGACTAGAATCATGTTTTAAGTAAACGGGCAATACCGGTTGTCATGGCCAATACTGGTAAATATACCAATTGCCATGGTTACTGGTAAATATACCGGTTGCCATGGTTACATCACTCACCATCCCAACCAACCAATCTACGCGATCAAATATTAATAAGTAGCCAGCAACAAGTACGGGTTTACCTCACTTCCCAAAATATCTTTTTTTTAATTCATACACTCTTATTTTGATCATCTTAATAAGCTTTTTTGCCGTAAACTAGGGTCAGTTTTAGATCCAAGGTAGGATGAGATATCGTAATATAATTAGAAACTCACCCTGGAGTTATCATCAAGCAAATTCACTAACTTTTCACTAAATTTTCATAAGTCACTCCCGATCAAAATCACAGTTTACTAATACCTCATGAAAAAAACTGAGAAGAAAATTAAATTCTTTAATCTGGAGTTGACAATAGAGACACATGTTTCTTCAAATATAATAATGCCTTCTCGTTATTTTCGACGCTAAAAATATCGTATTAACACAGAGAAATGAACATACAAAGCAACTGCAATCTTATGTTTTTATAATGAAAATGAATATTCAAGAATTGTGTGGTCCTCTTCCTTTGCATAATTTACGGGATATTTTTATATCGGAACATAACTCCATATGATGTCGGTTTTCTATTCATTTCACAACTATTAAAAGAATGCTTACAACAATACTTACAACAATACTTACAACAATACTTACAATACTTACAACAATACTTACAACAATGAACGAGAACTACCAGATAACGCTTTCAACTTCAGTGAAAGTTGTTCCGGGTTCAATTTCCGGTTGGAGCTTACGTGCGAAATGACCTCAGCTGTCGAAGCGCTTTTAACAATACTACTACTATATAGGTCGCTCCGATACAGCGAGGAAAATAAGAGAAATAGATGCGAAAACGAACCGATTCAAGAATTCGTTTTTTCCGCGAACGATACGCGAAAGTAATCGACTAGGTAAATAGAGTCTTGGTGCATGCACCCCCTGCCACACGCCGAAAGGTGGCTAGCAGGGTATACACATAGACATAGACTACTAAAACAATGAACGAAGGCACTGCTCGGTAATATTTCAGTTTGAAATTATCCTCTTGATTCTAGGATTAACAATTATGCCCCTCTTACGCATTGTAATATATCTAAAATTTAAAAAAAACTTTGTTTGGTATTTTCCCCCAAGCTCAATATTTTGTAAAGTAGAGATACTGTTAGAAAATGCTCTTCTTTAGATCAGTAACTCATTTTAAATTGGTCGTCACGGTAATATATTCAAAGAGGACCGTAGGAATTAGCGAATCAGAAATCCACTTTGACATTCGCGTCTTGTTGAGTTGAAATTTTCTTTCTCCTCCCACTTTCTTCTCCAGCTCTCCGAAAAACGGATATTTATTTTCGAATTTGGCAACACGTTGTTCAAAGGAAGCTCTTGACCTCTTTTCATCAGAATCATAGTTTTAAAAAGAGAGAGAGAGAGAAAGAGTTGTTCTTCCACGTCGGAATTTTTGGAAACTTGCTCCTTTTCATTCGCAGATTCCAATCTCTATTCACACGCTTTTTTAACGTGTCGAAAAAGCCCTGAGAAAAAGTTAAAAATATTTCGACTTTTATTCAGAAAGCCGCACTCAATACATTTTGAAATATTTTCTGTCTTATCTCATGAAAGACATACAATGAATTCCAAGATGAATTTGCGATCTTCGATGTAAAAGAAATTATCCTCAACCAATAAGAAACTCCTATTACTCATTATTTATACTTCTCATGAACATTTATTTGTTGATCCACCTATTACTCGAACTGGTTGCCTAGCAACGCAGAAATTCCTGGCTCGAGTTTACGGCTTTGTTTGAGGATAGGGAGACGTACGTTGGCCCATTCTTGCCCCATTGTAAAAATGCCGAAGATGTAATCCTAAATAGATTAAAATTTCGAATTTGCTCAATATATGACAATTCGGAGCAATTTTGGTAGTATTCTGCGACTACTCTTTGACCCCTCTATAGTAATCAGTGTTTACACAAGGCACGGGAAAAAGATTCTTTTTTCTTCTCTTACACCAAGAACTCCCACCACACAATTGTGACTGAAATGACAGATAAATCAGAACTGNTAATCATTTCTTAACAGTATAGTTATAAATATAATGTAAAGTATTGACAACTAGCCTCACATACACATTTCAGTCATACCTGCTAGCCATTAAAAACGCTTTCACATCATAGAAAAACCTATTTACATTGGGAGCCTCCCTAATACTCTTGGGCAGTGCATTATATAGCTCCACTCCCTTTATGAATACACTTCTCCACTAAATCTTGTTGAAACAGCAGTCTCTTATATATGTAAGAATCTTAATATCATAGTACCAATGAAGAAAAAGGTAATAAGGAATAGCACTAGAGAAAATCCAAAAGTGAGATGTATTTGCATTGGTAAAGTAATCTGTCATCCTTTGGTCCACACCTACGATACCTTCTATATAGCACAAGAGGGAGTTAAGGTATACGTTGCCAGAGTCAAAATCAGAGAAAGAGAGCGTTTTAGATGGATGCCATCCTTCCGAAGAGAAATAAGCTACATCTCCAGAAGTCACCTAAACCTGCTTTGCTAATTCTATTTCGCAATGTGCAACCTAAATATTTCCACCAGACATCGAACCGACAGCGAGCATGAGAATTCTAAATGATACTCATAGATTCCAAAAATGCTCAAGCTCTATTTTCATTGAATAAATAATTATAATACATACATGTCAGACTAGTAGGACCGTTTTACATTTTCACTACAAATCCACAGAGGATTGTAATAGAAATAGGATTTGGCGAGTTTTTAATCGGTTAATCTGTGATAACCCTAAAGAAACCTAAAATATTTTAGTGGAAATGAATAATTAATTTATAAACAATTTCTCTTCATCAGAAACGTAACTAACTCAATCATACATATTAATATTATAACAAAAATCTAATTAAACATTACTCCAAAAGCTAAAGATAAAAGTCAAGTATACAAGTGATGTACATCATTATAAAGAAGACCGTCTCAAGACTCATAAAATGATTTCATCTAAGAATTTTACTTTTAAACATGATATAAGAAAGGCATAGAATATATGGCTCGTGAATGTAATATCGTAAAGAATCACATTCGATCTACTTATTCTGTAACGTACGCTTTTACATTTATTATCATCATCTCTTATTTTTTGCAATTGATGAATTCTCGCCAATATTTCAATTTTAAATATGAAATGTGAACTTCAGGAAAATATTCTAATTTAAGAATTTTAAACACTAGGAAACTAAACACAGGAAAATCTTATAACACTAATATATATGAATAATAACGAAATAACTATTGTGACAGACTAGAAATTGTAGTAGTCACGGTGATGATGGATGAGGGAACGTTGGGAGAGTCAGTGAATTTACGTATCTAGGAAACAATAACTAAAGATTGGAGAAGCAAAATGGAAATAAGGAGGAGGATAAGACAAGTAAAATATGGCTTTTAACCTAAAAATACCTTCCTATAACATAAAAAATCGACCTGTGCAAAGGAGGCAACAGTCTTGAAGGTCCACGTTTCACATCCACAAGAGAATGTGAAACGTGGACTCTCTTGAAGATCCACGTTTCACATCTATTCAAGGATGTGAAACATGGACTATAGGGAAGTAAAAGAAAAGGAGGCTAAACTCTTTTGAGCAGTGGAGTTATAGAATAATGCTCAGGATTGGTTGGACGGATAAAGTGACGAATGAAGAAGTTCATCGGAGAGTAGGGAATAGCAATGCCATCAGGAAAAATATAAGAGACAGGAGGACAAAACTAAATGGACTTCTTCTATGCCACTGGTGAAGACAATCCGAGAGGGAATGACTGATCACGTCATAGATTAACAGAAAATGGAATATGCTGACTGCACCAACTACATGGAATTGGAAAGTAGTGCAGGAGGTAGAGCCAAATTGAAGACTGCTAAAGACCAATCCAAAGATTGAAGAACGAAATAACTATTCATTGAACGAAGCCATAATGAAAAATAAGGAATAATATTCACGTGTGTCAAAAATTTAATCTGTGCTTGAGGTATATAACAAAGGTTATTTTCCAGAACAGGACAAGTTAAGCACTTTAATGAATTACTATATCCTTATGAAATACTCAATTCCATATAGCCAATTCATTTACAAAACGAGACACTTTCTAAAATTTCTTCCACACTGAATTTGTTAATCACCAACTGAACCACAATGAGTCACTAGCCATGCAAAAAATAACCTCAAATTTTCAAAGGAAATCTTGATTCTGAAAAGCAACAGGTTATTCGAATGTCAATTTATTCGACATTAATTAACGACATCGTTTTTCAAAACGCACACTTTCATTTCTCATTCATCGAGGCGGGCGTTTTTCGTTTCTTTTCCTCCCATTTTCGTCTCTATGGCAACAGAAGCGCGAATTCGAGAGTTGTTTATTTTTTCGTGACCGCAGAACTAGATTATTCGTCCGCGACCAACTTGACCTCTGACCTTCAGATATTAATGAGCGCTTCGAGATCCCCTTTCTGGTCCACGCAAACGTAGGATCAGAGTCAAATTTCTCCCATATTTCTGTGAATTAGAAAGGGACGACGCAGAATGTCTTCTTTATTCGCTCCGATGGAAGCGATGAAAACGTTACGACCTGAAATTTAACTACCAGAGAAAGAAAAGTAATTCCTTTTGGATATCCGTTTTTCTTTCGATGCAAGGAACCAGAAGGAAATTGGAACAGGATTATATAGAGCAATTACGTAATGGATATAATTTATTGTTTCTGGACGGAGGGAACGGATCAAATGCATTGATTATCTAGGATCAGTCTACTGCATATATCGTATAGTCATTGCATGTAATATAATAATGTATTGTAGGATATAGAGATGACTACCTAGGTAGAGAAAACCCCAAGCCTTAGAGGACAGTCATTTTTACCTTAGGTAGAGATGAATCCCATCCGGTAGGAATGACTCCCCTACGGGAACCCTCCAAAATTTAAAGTTAAAGTTTTTATCTATTTAAAATTCGTTGACTAACCTTTTAAACTGTAAAAATTTCGGGGAGTTATATCTACCCGGAGGAAGTCTTCCTACCGAGGAGTCATCTGTATTTTTCATTTCATATTAGAAAGGTAAATAGCATATGATTAGTGAATTAAATGGTATAAAGAATCACTATAAATCTATACATTGTCACATTTGTTCTCTCATTAATTATCATTCATTACAAGAAAACGGGTAAGGGTGACTTTGCGCAAGATGGTGCGCACCCAGGAAAAATCCCAAGGAAGAATGGACTTGAAAAAAGTCTGCCGGGACCGGGAATCGAACCCGGGTCTCCCAATTGCCGGTCGGGTGCTTTGTCCATTGAGCTATCCCGGCAGAACATTTCTCCAAGCCATTCGGGAGACTTTGTGGGCAAGGACATTCTTCCTTGTGATTTTTCCTGGGTGCGCACCATCTTGCGCAAAGTCACCCTTACCCGTTTTCCTTGTTTCCAACATGAAGGGGGTTTTCCTTTCCATCACTTTGTGTGGCCGGTGCTTCAATGAAGCCGTGACTGCGAACGATGCCGCCATGCGGACGAAATCGCAAAAGTCCTTGCCCACAAAGTATCCCGAATGGCTTGGAGAAATTTTCTGCCGGGATAGCTCAACGGACAGAGCACCCGACCGGCAATTGGGAAACCCGGATTCGATTCCCGGTCCCGTCAGACTTTTTTCAAGTCCATTCTTCCTTGGGGTTCTTTCATTACAATTTTTTGTAACTCATGAACTCTCGCCAATATTTCAATTTTAAATATGGAATGGGAACTTCAGGAAAAATACTCAAAAATGTACGAATATTACTTTTTTACACAAACGAGGCCTTCCGTGTTTTTTGCTGTTTCTTTTGTAAAATCAAGCTAAAAAGCTTCAGCATTTAGTGAGACATCTTCTTTTCTTCCATTCAGATAACTTTCTACAGTAATTTCTATTAACATTACCGAAGTAGTCGGCCGAAGTTACCGAAATTAGCCGACAAATTGCACATTGTATTTGCTAAAACAATTTTTCTTAAGAGTGACGGAGACAAAAACATCAAAAACTCTTTTAATGCAAGAAATCCGAAGGAATTTGGAACAGGAATTTACGGAGTAATTTCGCAATTGATAAAATTGATTTTATTTGAAGGGATAGAATGGTTTTATTGATTACCTTTGACAAACCTTCATATGGCAATATAGTCATTATATAGCTGGCATCCAGGGATTAAAGTGTTATCCCAGCAACGTTGTGGTCCCGGGTGCGAGAGTCCTGGTCATAGCATGGTTGTTTGCGTTCGTAACTTGAGAAAGGTTAGTGGCAATTAAGGTCTCTTGATACCAAAATTTGCCTAATAATGTCGTCATTATTATTAGAACAATTTATTTCTTTCTCAGCACTGCGTCATTCATGGGCACGAGTATAAATACTTCCTTAAAATATTTCCTTGAAAATATGGTATGTTGAAATGATGACTGCCATTTAAATTTTAATGAATATGTTGTCGTTTGAAGTTGAAAAACTTAGACTGTTGAATAGTTGCCTTGGGATTATACAGGTGGTTGATTACACTAAAAGTACTATTTCGACTTGTATTTTACTCCAGATCATTAAAATATCGTTTTACAGGTTTTTGTCATTATTATTATTCTTACTATTGTTGTTGTTGTCCTCGTCATCATTGTTGTTGTTCTTGTTGTCATTGTTGTGTTAGTGATTGTTGTTTGTTGTTGTTGCATTGCTATTACATTCTTTTGTTTTTCACTCGAAGTTTTGATATACTTTTGCATGCTTTCAGAAAATGCAGTATGGAAACATTTATCGGGCCATTCCTTATCCGGAATAGCCGAAAACTGGAAGTTTGTTCTTCAACTATTTGTTGAATTATTCAACAAATAATTCAACATTTTTCACTCCCGGTATATTTTTGTATACTACGAAGACTCACTGAAGATACACTGAGGATACTACTAATGGGGTACATGCATTCACCAAAACTATGTAAAGGGCCGAAAAACGGAAATTCTAGTATACACTATTTTATGCACAACAGGAAGAAAGTATATCGAAAAAAACACAACAGGACCAACGAGTTCGAAAATCCGTAGTTGTCCCTCATTGAATCCTAACTATTTCTCTCAAGATAAGTTATTTATTAGTAAAATATTTATTATCGTATACTAGTAAAAATTATAAGGAAATTTCAGAACCGTACTACAGAGTACTGAGGAATGGAACACATTTGCAACTCTACTCGAAATTAATGGCGCTGTTATGTTCTATGTTGATCTTCAACTGCGGGCTTAGGGCGCTAATTCACATCTTCCATGGAAAATCATATTAACTTTAATACATCTTCTAATTAGTAGTTATCTCTCGCCTGTAAATTGAATATACTTACGAGCGGTCGCGCTGTTAAGATATATTAAGGATACTTTTAAAACCGGCGAACGTCCTCTGTAACCACAAAAAGCTGTCGGCATTAATTAGTCTGAATGTCGCAATGCTTCAGTCGGCCCTGCTTAAATGTATGTTAACAGCGCCGAGAACAAATGAGAACTGATGTTTCTAATGAAATTTTCAGTTAAAAAGGGGAGACTAATATCGACCAGCATTAATGCAAAATGCTGCCTTGTGACACCGCCTTCAAACATATACATCACCACTGTGACCAATCCAACCAAGTTTTGGTTGTGACACGGGGTAAGTAAATCATCCAGCATTCTTCCTTGTTTAGGATACTGATATCCGTGCTATTTGCGAAAACTTAATTTTGCTCACTTCTGCTGGTAATTAGCTACAAATTGATTAGAAGACAATAATGATTGTAATTAAAATTGCAAATTCAATCTTCTATTTTTCCACCATTAAACGGTTCTTTTTCACTTTTAAACGGTGGTAAAGCCTACTTAAAAAGAAGATTTTTTAAGCAATGAAAATAGCCGTGAAATAAACTGTTAGCTTGAATGTCTTTTAGGATATTTAATTTCCAAATATTTAAATAAAACAAGGATAAAATAATGTTAGAAATAACGACATGACCGGGACATGAACCCAGATATCCCAATAGTCCCTCGAGTTTAGTTCGAGTTTCTCACTGGTTTATTAAAGCTATACGACACAAAACGTATCGCCTTTCACTGCATATTTTCGAATTCTCGAATACTTCACTTGTCTGCAGGATCCCATACACTACACGCACACTTAAGATGAGGTCTGACACGAAATAACATCGCTCGCTAAGCAAAATACTAAAAGAAACGATAATGCTATAGAACGACTAAACGATTACAACAAACTTTTCCCTAAGGTAAAACCCTTGCTATTTCGATAGTCGAAGGAAGGGTCAGGGATTGACCAGCCGTAATAATAAAGCGCACTAAGAAACCGAAGCCAAGGGAACGATCGTAGATGGCCCAGGGCAGAACATTCTAATGGGGCATAAAACGACCGAAAGCAATAAGAAGTATTGGGATCTGAGTCACCCCAACCGAGAATTAAAGATCTCCGGGGATTAAGGAGCAGGGAATTGGGCCTCGTTGATGATTGGACCTCCGTCGCCCGGGGCGACAATAACACCGGGGGGAGGAGTTACACAAATATAAATGACAAGAAAGTGTCCCTCTTCCGGTTGCCTGTAAAATGCCTCATCTTTATCAGTCAATGTCTGTCTTCCATCAAATTTACGTAGATTACATATTAGTTAAATATTCGTCATGCATATTATTTAGTATATTCGTCAAATATATTAGGTAAGTCTTTTGAGTCTTAAAACTTTGCGTTATGCACTTTAGACGTGCTTTTTTAGAGGCAGGATACTGATAACAAAGTTCTGGTTTCTGAATTTCAGACCAGCAGGTAATAGACAACTCAGAGCATTTCCTGAGGAACGTTTTCGCTAATCCACGTCTATGTACGCCATTATTGACCGTAGAGTTTCCATGCTTCATCTGGAAGAACGTTGCGTGGATACGGCTGGTGTTTACTCTGGAAACGCAATCTGTCTTATTGAATCTTACAACGTTAGACGAAGCTTTTGCTTAGTACATCACGGCAATCAGAATCAAAATTTTCGATATAAAGGATTTCAGAGGACAAACTTGATTGGCTGCGTAATACAAAGGTTACTCGAAATTAACGAAAAGAAATGCAAAGTACAGAAGACAAATTTCTAATCATAAGAAGCCCATACGGACAAATACTTAAAGTAACGTGTATTAGAGAAGAGGTATACGCCTATGAATAGAAATTTGCGATTAAGTATTAGTAAAAAAATAGAAGACTAAGGGAGTAATTTCTATACCTGAGATGTGACAATGTCCAAAATCTTACGATTATTTTTTAAATAAATTAGTAAATTAAGTGTATAATTTAAGAATTTAAACTAATGAAAATAGGTCAAATTAAAAAAATATATACCTTAGTATGTACAATTGTTGTCATTCGTTCAAACTGTTAGAGGACTATTAGACCGCACCTTCCCTCTCGTGGCCCATGACTGAACCAAGGCATCTCCTGGAGTTTAGTTAACGGAATATTTTTTACGCTATTTAGAGGACTGAAAAAATAGAAAATATATCAGATAACCAAACTATATCAGGAATAAAGTGTTGTCATGTAATATCACAATAATTTTTGCAGCCATACTTCTTTGAAGTACTGTATATTATCACCAAAAGTACCATAATTTGAGTGGTGTGGCTGCAAAGTCATCAAGCTCGAAGGCTCGTTTGAACCTCAACTCTTCCACGTTTGGTTATCAAGAGTTTTGGAGGTAGATGAGGCTTGCTAGAAAAGATGAGGAGTGAGGTAGTTTATTTTCTCTCCTCGTTGAGCAAAAGTGATAAAAGTGGAGCAACTCTCGGTAGAAGGACCCAATGGATAGCTTTTAATGGCAGTCGATAAGGAATTACCTTAATCAATGCATTTATTCAGCATCATTCATACCTCAGTGGCATTTATATTATGACAAAGATTTCTTTGTGTCCTTGTTTCTTGTTCCTAATATTGTCCTTTAAGTAAGTGGTAAAATTTTAGTATGTAATCGAGATTTTGTCAATGAGCGAAAGAATTTTTTATTATCAATCTTTGCAAACCGTTTCTTAAATGTGAGATCGTCATCACATAAAAATGATCCCAAATTACCAATAACAAATGCAAATCCGTTAACTAAGGAGGTCCCAGATAGTAACCCTGCGGTTTTGCGATGGTTTCTTTTGTTAATAAATATTAGTAGAGTTGCTAAGTAAATATTCTCATAAAATCAAGTATGATACAAATAATTTGTGGATACCTTAAGGCGATTTCAATCAAAACTTTAGTTTCTGTAAAAAACAAATTAGTTTAGTGTTAGTCCATAACAGTTAACCTCGAAAATATGGCCAAATTACATAGGATTTCAATTTATTTCCACCTTTCTCAATTTTTGCCTAAAACATCTAAACCCCTTCAACGCAGTTGAAAATTCAATCTGGTTTCCGGCCTAATCAACGGGTGATTATGTGATTGGTTCCACATTGGAATGCGCGTCACATCCGCGTCCCAATTAGCAAAGTGCGAAATTTCTTGAAGATAAGGAGGAGTTATAAGATCCTCGGAAATTCCCGTCTTTTCCTCATGAATCAGACGGGGAAATCCGGCTCCTCTTTCGGCTACCTCACTCCTTTAAATCACGGATGCAGCGGATTCCTTCCGCCTTCAATTATCCATTCGGGGACCAATCTCATCTTCATTCTTCAGGGAGTCTTACGAAGAGATTCTACGCCGATAAGATCCTATGGAATGCGACTCAAGTTCACACGACTTGCGTTTCAGAACTTTGCATTAAAATCTAGATTTCAGGTGATTCTATACGTCTATATATATATATTGCTACTTCGCACAAAATTTAGAGATTTAAAATATCAACTCCCCCTAGTTCGCCAATGGTGTTAATTTCAGAAGATTACATTTGTACATCGAAGAATTTCCTAAAATTTTGAATTTGCGCATTTTCGATGCAAATTTTTGGCGCAAATTTTCAAAAAAATCCCTCGATAGCAATGTTATGTCGCGAGCTTTGCACGTCATGTTTCCAAATATTCGCTATTCGTGTCGTATGTGATCTATAGGTAAGCTAACCGTATCTCATCTATTTGAAAACACGAATTTTCCATCAGAAAACGGTACAAGCCCGAATAATATTTCTCGTCCTAGTTTTTACTTTGGTGCAGATATTATTTAAAGATTCCCTCTAATCACATGATGGAAACATTATCATAACCAAATATAAAGTCCCAAAGCTCCTGTACTCAGATGATATATAAAATCCATGGGATTAATGAACTCTAAAGGTAGAATATGGTATTTTTTGAAGGTATTTCACCGCAACCTGAAATTAGTATTTCAAATTTAATAATCTTCATGATAATAAAATTTACTAATAAACGTTCAATTAATTTTCAGTTTTATGTTTGCCACAATGTTGAACTCTTACGCTGCCGGGTAAAATAATTTTCTCCATTTTGCTATTGAATTTCATAAAATTTTCATTGAAAGCGTTCAGTGTACCAAAGAAGTTATTTTAATATGAAAGGGATAGCCCCGGTTTTATTTCTGCTTCGATAAAATAATCCTTATATTATATATTTTCCCTTAGGTAGAATGCATTTTAATGGAGTTTTAAATATATTTATTCATGAAAAACAATGCCAAAGAATAAATACAATCATCGAAATTTAATCGTTTATCATAGAGTTGCAATTCACCCTTCCCTATGTTTACTACACATGCATAGCTACAGCTACCTTTGATGAGAATATAAACCGGTAATTTAACGGATAAAATGACGGTTTTCGGTTTCGGTGAAGGTTCAAGGATTTTCATTTTTCGGATTCGGTTTTCCATTCCGGTTTTTCATTCCGCCAAAAAATAAAACTTTTCTGAGTTTAGTTTATCCTGTTTTCTGTTTTAAGGTTAGGTTACTGTTTCGGTTTATTGTTTCGGTTTATTGTTTCGGTTTATTGTTTCGGTTTATTGTTTCGGTTTCCTGCTTCGGTACCCGGTTCGTTTCCCTTAGTAGTAGTCGTTGGCAAGTTCCACGTAGACGAATTTTGTCTTCTTTTGGCGTAAATTGAGAATGTATGTACCTACTGAATACTTATAATAATCAGTTTAACTTTTATTGTGTTTTTTAAAAGTTCTAATTTAATTGCAATATGCCCATAAACCATGCGTTAATAAGGTGGTTGAAATATTTTTAACTCTATGCTTCTTTTGTAAAAAAATAATATCTTTGATTATCGACAGAATAACTATTATTTTTTTGGCAGGTTCCATGTAGATCCTTACGGTTTAAGATGTTTAATCCTTCGTAAAAAAAGTCATAATTTCACAGAATATTCAATCTCTTCTGCTCGCGACACCTTAAAATTGATGTTATGGAGCAACTGATTTCACCTTTCCCGATATCATCTGATTTTGATGCACGGAATGCTCTACCCCTCCATAATAGATGGTCATTTAAATGGGTAAAAGGATATATAAATGGATGCAATTACTGAAATTACTTTTATTACATTTCCGAATTCTGTCTCGTGATTGGGTCGATGATAACTATAATTAAATTCCGTGACATCGGCGGAAAAGTTTCAAAATTATGATTGCAAACTAAAAACCCAATTAAAATACAAATAGCAAAATTAAACGATATTTCTTTTCTCGTTTGATGAAATTTCCACAAATTGATTGGTTAATTAATTATTAATCATTCGATTATGTTTTAATTCGACAATCTCGCGGAATCACTGTTTTTTCTGCCTTTAAATGGAAATTGTTTCAAAAATGCATTAATATCGTAGAATTAGTATTAATTTCTTTGATTGACGGCGATATCATCTCTAATTAAACGTTTATTGGGTTAGCGTTCAATGCTGTTGCATGAAACCTTTGGACTTGGACTTTAATATATGTTTAATTAGCTAATATGTTTAATGATATGAAGCAATTAACGAATCTAATTGAGATAAACGCCAATTTACGAGTTTTCTCTTCACGTTGCATTTCGTTACATGCGTATCGTTCTATAAATAGTATTTCTGATACGTATGTACATACCAATTACATTTTACTGGGGTGGGTGTGGTGTTAAACGACGCTCATAATCTTCTTTTTAGCAATGAAAGTGAGTCGATTTACATTAGCGACAAAATTATTCACTATATAGTAGGACAAACCTAAATATACATGTTGAAAGGATGAAGAGATGTACATTTTTTTTAATGTTATAATTAATTAATTAGAATATTTTCTTGGTTGGACGAAGTATCTTATTAATATATGCATGTATCACATTCCCAGCAAATTTGAAGTCACTGTATGGAATCATTTTAGAACTGGTATTCAAAACTATTTCTTCAACTGCTACAAATCCTTATGGTAAAAAAAACACACGTAGAGAGATAAAATTAATGGAAAACGATCATTGTCGCATTATAAAAGCCATTGTTACGCCTCATTGTGCGCGGGGATTTTTTCGGACATTTCATTGTTGGATACGCGCAACAATGCTGCACAACAATGGCGCCTGGTTTCATTCTTGTTTGAAACCATTCGTGACGTAGCAAAACTTTATCCTCGGTTGTTTCTAAACACCCTTCATATGTCTATACTAATATATTTCTTTATTTCATTACTTTAACCCTAGATTACAAAATACCACTGATGCCGGTAAAACAAACAAGGTCAAATGCGTTTGCATCAGCTATGGGATTTTGTTTAGGGAATTCGTCGCCCGAATACAAATATCGCATGCATTAATTTGAGATTTGCATGAGATTTGCCAATGCCATCGGAGATTGGATTTAATAACTCGGTTGCGGGCGGCTTGCTTCCTCCGGATTTAAATAAGTTAACTTTTATTTCGTTTTACGTACAACAATCTGGTGCATAAAATTTGAATGCGATTGTCCCAAATCCGTCCGAATGTCACATTTGTCCGGAGGCATCAATTTTGCACTTTTGGCACCTCTGCAAATTTTATGCGTGCCGAAAAATGTGTATTCTATCAAAAATGGGTTTTTATCGAATCTTTGCCAATTCCCTATTTTTTCGTTGTTGTACATGTGAGGCCGAAATGAATTGAAAATACATATTATTTATAGAATTGGCAACGGCGAGCTACGCAACTTCCTACGCCTACGGGCGAGAACGGACGCATGACATTTAAGAAATTCGGAAATAATTCAGCAGTTTAAATATCGGTGACGCAAGCGAGCGATATGGCGTCGATTGGAAATGAAAATTAAAATTTTTGATACATCATAATTGATAATGGGCTGAATTGAAATCTATGGGAAAGAGAGTTTGCTACTTGCAACCGTCTGTAAAGTATACAGCTAGAAGGCTGGTTGGCATCTCATCCCCACTACCATTATCTATGATGAGCTAGGATGGGGAAATGAGGCTTACTAGGCGAGATGAGGAGTGAGGTATTTTTCCCTTTCTTTCTCCACTGAGTCAGAATGAGTCCACGGACTCATTTGAAGAAGTACAGCGCAAAGACCCTACGAATAACACTTCTCACTGCATTAAATACGGAGCAACCGAACCAAATGCCATTCTCTGTGCATCGTTCATACCTCAGTAGCTTTCATATATCGTAGCAATGTACAATTTCAACCACAACCAAGGGGTTCCAAGTTTGACCCATCGATCGTAGCTGGATAAAACTAATATTTCCGAAAATGTCCTCTTCTTCATATAATTCATCATTAATTTTTTACCCTTACTTTAAATGGGACTAAATTCCCCCTGCATTATTATGTGGAAATACACGAGTCCGAGTTCAACAATAGAATTGGTCGTCAAGGGAACCGGTTGTTTAAAACCTCAATAGTTCACAAAATCTTCCTATATTTTATCAAATATCTCGCAATTTCGATTCTAAATCTAGGTTACATGACCAAAATAAGAATCTTTACTTAATTTTATGCTTGCCTCAATTTCCTATGGCTGTGTTATTTTTCTAATTTAACTTTACAAAAGAAATAAACCCTGTAAGATTTTGCCCTTGCTTTCCTCACTGAGCCAAGTTGCTTTAAACAGAACAAGTTCTCACAAGTGAAGCACAATGACTCTACAAGTAACACTTTTCTTAGCATTTCATATGGAGATTCGTGTTATTACTCAGCATAACTCATACCTCAGTAGCTTTCATATCATCACAGCCATCAACAATGCTGGGACAAAAGTAAATGCAAGATACGTATTTCTCTCATCTTGCGACAAAAGAAAAACGAAACGTATTTAATTCATCGAGATATGGGAGCAGGACCATTCTTCTTTTTGATCAGGGTGAATATTATTATAGCTTCACTTCGTTCATCAAAATTTTCGGAATAAGGAAACTAAACGAGATACGGTAATATTTAACGTTTCCAAACTTTCATTAGGTGTCGAAAATGGTTTTAGTGAATCTACATCACCGCCGAAGACAGAAATAAACGACAGGCCGATTGTCATGGATTGCCTTGACAATACCTATGATGTAACCAAAGTCAACAATCGTGGCTATAGCAATTCAGGCAACAATTCTAATCGAGGTAAGGACATTTCTTAGCGACCATGTTTAACAACAGGCACGATTATAATTTCAAAAATGAATGCCAAAAAATGGAAAAGGGTTAGATAGACTTTGCTCGAGGTGTGCGCCTTGCAAATATCCCAAGGAAAAACAGATATAGAACAAATCTGAGAGGACTGGGACTCGAACCCGGATATTCAAATTGTCAAGCGGCTGCCACAACCAATTGAGCTTTCCTGCCGGAATAGTACGTTGAATATTTATGGACGTTGAATAAATGAGCACCGTTTCCAAACAATAGGTGAAAGGTTTATGAATTCAGGTAAAAGGGTGTAGGCCAGAATTTCGTCGGTGATTAAACGTGATGGATTGTCGAATGAGGCGGAAATGGCTGCACACAGAAACGTGCTTAAGACCACCTCTTCGTTGGGAATCGGAAGTTGATTATGTTAGGAGAGGAATAAGAGGAAAGTTTATGCAGCTGGAATGAATTACGTGAGAAGTGTGTGTGGAAAAAATGAAAGACAGAATAAGTATGAGATAATGAATGACAGTGAACTAAAAGAAAGGGTGTATGGCCTATATAAATTAGGCGTCTCACGTTGGTTTGTAAATGTAGAAAATATGAATGGAAGTGGATATATTAAGAGGCTGTGCGGGTCGAATGTGAATGGTATAAGCTCAAGGGAAGAGGAGGAAGAACCAGTTGAATTCGGTGAATGAGATTCCAAATTAAAGAAACCTACTGCGCTTAAAAGTTAATGGATAGGAAAATGTATAAATATGTTTTGAGTTGAAGATTTTTGTAAGGAAATTATCAATTGTAATAAACGCACTAGGGTAAGGGTGACCAACCTATGGAGCAACCACGAAAATCTGCAATACAAGATGATGATGATGATGATGATTATCATTGTTGTTATTATCATCATCATTATTATTGTTATCATCATTGTTGTTGTTGCTGTTGCCTAGGGCGAGTTTAGGCCAAAATGGTTTCCCTTCCACCTAACCTCTGGAGATATCACATGATAATAAACCAATAACAATTGACTACAATTAACTTAAATCTAGAATAATAAATCAATACATCCATACAGTCCAGCAAACATAGATACAAGAAAATTGGTACAAACAGTAGATAAAAACTAATTGGCAACCAAGTGTAACATTATAAGCGGCTCATTGAAGTAAGAGAAAATTTTAAAATAAGTATCTTACAAAATGTACCTAAACACACACACACACACAAACACATACATAAACAAATGACCGATAAATTCCAGAGAGTATTCTCAGTATTACGGTGAATTATAACGGTAAGTAAGACGAATGAAAATTAAAAAAAATTGACGCATGAACCATAAAAGGTTAGCCATCCTTACCTTTGAGGATATTATGATTAATTTTTGTACGTAAGTATACCTATTAATGGTGTTCGCAATAAAAAAATAATTATACTTTAATCAGCAAACCAAACGGTATTTCCTTCTAAACGGCTTTTTCGTAATTATATATCAGCTATAATATCTACATACACGTAAATATAGGATAAACCGCCCACTAATTAATCCCGCTTAGGTTAGATTCCCATGATTAATCGTCGGCCAGCACCTTTTGCTGTCGTAATCCCGGGAAATTCCCGGGCCCTTAGCTTCCATGAGACCCCTGGAAACATAAAATCCCTGCCTGCGGAGGCATTGCTCCGCTGAAAACCTCGAGAGATGGCCTCAGAGGCACCGACAACGAGGACGAACATCCCCTCGCTAACAGTGCATCCCCCCGCCCCCACCTCAACGCCCCCCAGAAACCTTGTCTACTCTCCCCAGTAAAACCTTTTCCCTCCCACGGTAGCTGTTCCCCCTTCTTTCCCATCTCCTGTAATTCTCTGAGACGTAATTCGATTGCTCACCCTTCCTTCAGAGTTGCCGTAAATTGAGGGAATAGGCGAAAGGGGGGTCCTGAGGTTAGGGGGAAAGAATGCCTGGGAAATGGAGGAATGGTAATGACGCTGGAAGTAATGTATAATGATAACAGAGAGTACTGCGCATACCTGAGAAGTGACGCGGCCGAGCGCGCGTTAAAAATCGCGAAAATGTAAAAGGAAAAGAAAAGGAAAATTATGAGGAATCCGGAAATTTAAATGTACGGATGGTGAACTAAGAATTAGTATAAAATGAACCATAAAGAGATTAATGGCGGCGTATACCCAACTATTACTTTTTCATCCAACTGATTATCATGCCTCCGACAGTGAAAGAGAGAATTGACTCGACAATAGATATGTGCTTGTTAAAAGGACAATTGCAATGACGATAACAGGGCAGCTATATATCTAATTGTCAGTACAAGAATAAAGTTGGCAACTACGCCAAATATGGTGGTATGGAGTAGAATAAGCCTCTGATAATGAAAGAAAGGATTGAACCGACAATAGATACGTGTTTGTTAAAAGGACAACCACGGTGACAATGACGGTAACAATACAACTAACAACGATTTAGACAGCCAGGAAGATAGCAACGGTGACAATGAAGTTTGTAATCAAAGAGAATAACAATGAGAATGACAATGATAATGATAATGACAATGACAATGCGAACGACAATGAGAATAACAGTAACGAGGAGTGAAGACTATAATGAAGATAAGAATGACCCGCACCATTGGTGTTATCTAAGGCATAAAACACGTCTGAGGTAAGAGTCGGTATTCGCTGTAAGATGATAACAGCAGAGAAGCTAAACAATGAAGACAGACGTCTTTAACAACATATACCAAATTAGCTAGAAAAATAGATGTAATGTAAAATGTGAATATTGTTATGACAACAATCGTAATATTGAAGGAATAACAAGTGTGAAAAATACTGGTGTATTTATCGTAATATTTTTATTGTTTAAATTTTAAGATATTCTTCCACTGTAAACGCATGTAATATATAATTTGGCGACAATGGCAGAGAGACCGGTCGCAACAATGACGAAAATCACATCTGCGCGGGTAAAATCTGAACTTTTCATCGCGTTCCTTTCCACTTAACCTGCACTCCTCGTCAAGCACTCAAGCTCTCGCCGGGATTATGACCCGAGACCCTGACCCTGGAAGGTGAGAAGAGCAACCCCAGATGAAGAAAAATCGCACGCGAAAAGAGAAGGCGAGGAGGGTGTGGGAAACAGAAAGAGGGAGAGAAGATAAAGGGAACAAAATGGAAAGAGGCGAGAGAAATAATAATGGAAAGGAAGAGGGAATATGTAGATTGGGCGCCCTCTGTTGGACTCACATAATTCGCCCCGTTCGACCGCCTTATTTGCATACTCCGGGTTTCGAACAGTGTTCATATTTGAGGTGCTCCAAGGGCCACTCCCTTTGGGGCCCTTGCCAAGGTGGGCCATTCTATAAGCTTTCGCTGTAAATAACCGTCGGGACAAACCATTTTTCGAGGACCCCTCATTCCGAATCCGTGAGTATTCAAAGCGACCTGGAACAACAGGCGGTTCCCTGGAAGACACAACTTCCTAAGCATATGAATGTCCATCAGGATAAAGACATTAATATAGGCCCTCATGTTAGTCAATGTGGAACGTAGGTTGAGGATAAGCATGGACTCCTCCCAACTTTATTTGATTGTTACAACTATTTGAGAGAGAACATTGTTGGCAGATCATGAGAGAGGACATTAAAGACACGGTGTAAAAGATAAATGTTAGTTTTCATTGCTTAATCTTCAGTAAAACGCATCACATGAAATGATTCGGTAAATGGCAAGATCTTGAAACATTATAACATTGTATCGGTGTATTTATCGTATATGCAGAGGTCTTACTCACTGATGTTAATCGGCAGGATGTTAACTTAAGTTTACCTTGGTTTATGAAACATGAGTAGCTTAAAAACTTTGAGCAACGTAAAATATCACCCCTCTACAAATCTTCACACTCCACAGAAATGAGTTTGAGTTGAGGTGGCCAAAAATTATGAATAACCGCAAAATGTCAACGGAAAGTTAATTTTCACCTAAAGAGGCCGTTTTTTTCTTTTTCGTAATTATNTTGTATTGTAAAAATCACATTCAGTTTACAACCAGTTACAACTGGGTGTAAAATGAAATGTATAATAAAATGCTTAGAACCTAAATCTGGTAGAAAGTTCAAATATCCTTTACATTTACCCTCCTTCGATACTTTTCCATTTTTTTTGAAGCAGCAAAATTACGCTTAATACCTTCTGCAATTTATCTCAGAAAGGAAAAAGTTCTATACTAAGGTACACACTACATTTATTAGATTTATAATTGTTTGCTAACATTCTACCTACTTTTTAGATGAAAATTATTTTTTGGGCCCAGACACGTGAAATGTTTGTGTAGTTTTTTGAAAAATTAACAAAAAACAAAGAATATCCGATTAAAATTAGTAGAAATTTCCATAGCCGGAGGAACGTTAAATATTATTCTAGGAATAAGGACGTATTTGCAAATTTTGAGTTATTCACCGAATAATTTCTTATATTAATTTTGCATCGGATACTCGGAAATTTCGATACATACAGTATATGATTGATGTGAGGCTTTTCGAATATGTCAAGGATTCGTAAAAATACCGTACTTTTGAAAGTTAATTTCCATGACGACCGAGGCTATTGTTGACGTGGGGATATTTTTCACTCTCAAAAGAATGCAAACCAATCAATATTTAAGGAGGATATAAGTTTGAGAAGGGGATAGCTGATTCTTAAAAATTTATTTAGAATGTTTCCTAGACTGAAATAATACTGAAATTCGCTAAATTCAGACATATTTTCTATCGCATTGAGCGACGCAATATAAAAGTTAGTTTAGTATTTTTTTAAAGAGAATATTATGGCATTTCTTTCAACTTGAAGTCAATACTATTACCTGAAGAGTCATAGTATTCCGGCCAGTTATTCATAGAAGAAGTATAAAGTAGTAAAGTTAATCTTTCCAAGATGCAAACCAGTTCGTTGCAAAATCAATAATGGCATAAAAAGTCTCCTTTCCTCAACAACTCAATTCATTCCATTTTTACTTCATTACCATAGATACGAGTTATTTACTTTTATGTTTAGCTAAAAATCTCTCCGATAGTGGCTCTACCCTTTTTCTCTTATGCGGAGTTAATCGATGGAAGTGAATTTTCCATAAACAGAACACTGATGACTCCTATAAATACACCCAGATTCCACTTTATGCTGCATTCCTGTTATGCATGCGTCTGAAATCTTTTTACAAAGATCTTTTCTCCTCCAAAAACTGCATAACTCAAATTGGCAACGGATTTTTGCGAGCTCCGCTAAAATAATATTCATACCCGTCCGATTCGAAATCCATGACTTTTAAATATTTATGGTAACCTTTCGATTTCGGCGAAGAATCGCTATGGCAACGCGGTGCATCATTCCGTATTCACCGTATGAGAGCATTAGCATGTGGCAAATGAAAAGGCGCGCTTGAGTTCGAATCGAGTCGACATGTTGCCGAAAAAAATGGATTCAGTAAATAATTCACAACTCCGACCATTAACGCGTTTCCGACTTTCCCGTACAAGCGGCGGGGTTCGTTCTTCTTTTTTCCGAATGAAATCTGTTATTGGATTAAATCATTAGGCCAACCTGCACTCTTCTTGCATTGTCGCGCATCAACCAATCGACCTGAGAGATGAGGAGCTATTAAAATAATCGAAAAACGCGGCGCGCATTCAAAAATTTTACTGTCCTCAATATTGAAGAAGAATTGCAAGTTGAGTGATTGGAGGTGGTCTCCTTCTTTGAGAACAAAGTTTGCGATGAAGATATAAATTGCGATTATTTTCCACAAATTCGAGGGAATGGTATATCTGATTTAATCGGTACCAGGTAAGAAAATGTTATAATTGTTTCCTGGAAAATAACTTGCGTTTTTCTTAATCAGCCTTTGTCATACCGAAGTTTCAACGTAACACAAGGTACATTATTTTAAAAATGTGTTATAATCGTCAACCCATTAGAGATGGAGTAATTTCATAAAAGGGAAGAATGTTCTGTCTCCCGATATTGAACATGAAAATTTTCATATTTAACTTTTAACCACTGCTCTTTCAAAATATGAATACCATTCTATCGAGGTATAATAAATATTTCCGTCAAACCGTTACGTAGGCTTCTCCAAAGCAGTGGAAGGGGTGAACCTCATTCTCACCTCCTCACCACCTCATTTCCTCTCCCCTCAATCTTATGCACCACGCAATACGTCGTTCGATTTTTTTTTCTGGAAGGAACTGTACCAAGGGGTGCAGTCATACTACGCTAGAGGAATTCAATAATAAAACGAGGAAAATTATCAACTTAAACAATGTCCAAAGGGAAATATTTTAACCAAAACAAAACAAACAGTACAAAAAAAGCATTAAATATAGGAGGCACCTGCACTCCTGTTGGTACGGTGAAGGTAAAATACGTACATTTAGTAATGATATTCTTCATCAATCTTACGATCCGCATCTTAAAATATATGAATTCAGGTAATACGATAATATTCAGGTAATGTGTTAATTCAGGTAATTAGGCTTTAGGAATTAGAATAGGTTTACCTAGAGTGTACCTTACATGGGCAAATCATACTCTAAAACAGTCTCTCTCAACAAGTTTCCTTTGCATCATTGCAGCTCCGCAATCACTCCACTGTTTAAATAGATCGTTATTGTACTAATATTACGGGGAAAAATGACTTTTCCGTACATAACTAGTGCAGCTAGTATATTTATAAGTAGCAAAACTTCTGCTGAAAATGTTCATTAAGGTATTAAGCGTTCAGGATTCCGCTTTCAGGAGTGAGAGCTGTTCCTTCAGATATACGTGTTTGTAATTTTGATGTAAATTATTGGTATTAATTAAGTCAAATCTATATATTAATCGATTATTTTTAGCTGTGCAAGCAATTCTTTCCACAAAATATTCAGTTACTGTTGATAATGTGCTTGGAAATTAGGAACATTCTCTGAAACCACTCGCTATATGCATTTTTTATGGATTTATGAAGTTAAATAATATCTATACATGATGAAATTATTTTTGTTTATTTATAAATGAATTTTTTACCTTCGGTCGTACTAGTGGTGGTTTTATGGTGCGTCGACTGAGGTAATTTTGCACCATTTTCTGGTTTTAATTATAGGCTCGCATTTTATTGTTCTTGTATTGTAAAAATCACATTCAGTTTACAACCGGTTACAAGTGGGTATAAAATGAAATGTAAAATAAAATGCTTAGAACCTGAATCGGTTAAAAAGTTAAAATTCACCGGCAGTGCAATCAGTTGAAAAATTTTTGGCCTCAAATTTGTGTTTTACTAATGTAATTGATGCATGAGTATATCGTCCATAGAGTAATAACACTCATTATTTATATTTGTATTAACTATAACTCTTCGTTCAAAACTTAACGGCACGTAAAAGCTGTCTGAAGTTCTAAGAAATTCTCATTTCTTAATCGACTGTAATATACTATTGTATATTGTAAATATTGTATACCGTGTGTAATCTATTGTACTGCGCGATATGTATCGACTGCCGATCTCATGCATTATCTCATAAGAATACACTGGGAACGTTGGCCCATTTTAAAGTAATGGTAACAATTAGTGATATTTGAATTCTGAACGAAAGGCAATTTTGTATTTTGCGTTTACGATGAAAATTGGCGGAATCGAGTATACGACCCTTCAGGAGTGTTTCATAATCAGATCAACTCAGTGTATTACAAGTCGGACACTTGTATGCTGNATAATGCAAGAAAATTGTTAAGCTAAAAGATATATGATCAAAGAAATAAATTCATATCCGTAATAGAAAGAAAACTCCCTCATGATCGCTTTTGCTAACCTATCTATTCAGGCAATATCGACCAGAGTTTTTCAATAATACTGCAACATTAGCAGGCTATAGAAAAGAAAGACAACAATTTAAAGGAAATTATCACTTTAATTGTTACCTGAAGATAGTTGAGATTCAGTATTTTTACGAAAGAGCGGGAATTATTGTCTTAACGAAAGTACTATTATTGCGTAATCATTATTGAGTAATAAGCAAATTCTTGCGTTCGACTTATCTTTTCTTATTTGGAGTCAAAATTGTTTATTTGGACAAAAAAAAGATTTTCAAAATAATAACTTATGGTAATGGAAATTCTCCGCTATTCATGCCGTCCAATTATCTTTATATTATATAAGTTAACCGAAGCATATCAAGCAGATATTACCAGCTTTTCGTCTTTTCGTTGAAAGGAAAATTCCGCTAAGCCCTACTCCAAGCCTTTCAAACGGGATTTGCGTCCGTTAGAAGATGCTCGGTTCCGAGATCGTTTAACCCGTCTAAAACTTAAGCCACTGATTCCAATGTAAATAGAGGGAACACGTGCTTGGAATGGAATGGAAATCTCCCACACACACTCCCTGCCGAAAAGTGTCTTAAATGCTCACACAAGCGGACACAAGGAAAGAGGCCCACGGAATTGGATTAACAAAGCAGAACAGCCTCCGCCATTGCGGAGTTGCTAGGATACGAGGGGGCGTTTAAGTGAACGGTTTTCGACAAATTTTGACATGGTCTTTCGATCAGCAGGGGGTCGATCTGAATGGAACCAATTGGCCCAACCGATATTGGGGTAAAGCCCCTTGTGTTCCTGCAAGTGTAGAAAAGCATGAAACGTATGGAAGAAAGTCGTAGGGAATAATGTCCCAGATTGGCTTGAATCGTGAAGAAAATTGTACAAAGCGTTTATTTCAATCTTTTCCACATATTTCAAATTGGTTTTTAAGATCAATAGTATACAAAAATCCTAGAATATCATTTCGTTAAGGGAGGAAATCAAGCTGCTAATTCAGTTATTATTAAATGTATACATAAACCTTACAAGTAGGGTGGTTGGTTCAGGTGGCAAGGATTCGACATACACCTCTATTTAGAAATACCATAAAAAATAAAACAAATAATAATGCCACCATGAACCCTGAATACCATGATGAACTAATGAGGCAAATAGGTATGTCCTGGTATAACTTCCGATATTCAACCCCAAGTTCGTCACTAACTCCCGAACTCGACCAAACATAAGTAGTTTTAAGTTGAGGGGAGAACAGAAAGTCAAGTAACACTACCAAACCTAACCTTGTCCAGTTAGTAGTTATTTGAGCACTTTCTTTTGCTTATCACTAATGAATCATCACCGAGTTCAAATAAAATATATCAGTAAAAGAGACTAAAGGACAAATAAATAAAGTCTATTGGACGAATTAATTGAGAAATGAATAATCTAATACATTTTTTTTTCAAAACATCCCATCAATTTTATGTCTGGACGAAAAGTTACAGGTTTGATTTAATAAGTAGAACAAAATCATCAAAATAAAGTAACAAATACCAAATTTGACTAAATATAACACATAAATGTCGATACTTATCTTTTCCTGTTTTAGCGTACCATTAAAAATATCTTTATAATCATTACGTGGGTGTCCATAGTAATCAGAGGCACAATCAGAATTTTCTGTAGGGGGGCTCTGAACTTGTATTGTAAGGATTGTAACTAACAATCTCTTGAACGTCTACCAATTTGCGATGTCATGTGAAATAATCGAAACTCATCATAAGAGAGTATTGTCTATAAAGATACATTTTAAGCGTACAAATATTTTTTAATAAGACCCTTAAGAATGTCGTTCTATATGAAATATTTATAGAAGCTTGGAGGGAGGGGTTTGAACACCAGGGGGTTAAGCCACCCCCTGGTTGTTCGCCTGATAATAATTAATATCGGTAAAAATGTGGATGGATTTTTCTCGTATTGAATGATTTTAGTCGAAATTTCCGTTATTTCTTTCATTGGGCTCTACGTGGTCTAACATAGCTCATGCCATTTCAAATCATTAAGGAAAAACGAGAATACTATTTTGGTAGCGACGAAAATCACAAGGAATGGGTGTTTTCCTTCGCAGGAAGTTCTTAACTTAATGAAATTTCTTGGGCGCATAAAATAAGAAATGTGACCCCTCCCTACGGAAGGTAGACCCCTCTGATGACTCCGTCCTAAATCTCGGAGTTCGGTCGACCGGTTGTTTCCACGGATGAGTCATTCAGCTGAAAGAGGCTGCCAACTGTAACACCTCCACCCCACTTTCGGTATCCTTCCCATCGAACGAAGAANAAAAGCTGCATGTCTCCTCAATTGGTTACTCTTGGACAACTCCGGGCAGAAAAACAAACAGGTGCTAATGTCTGCGTTCTCCTATTCAGATCCCGCTTCGGCTTTCAATGGAACAGATACAGGCACTTGTGCATGCGGCCGCATTCGACTCGACCCATTCGACTTAAAACTAACGCAGACGACGTCGTTGAGGCAAAAATCATCGGAGCCAATCAACAGTCTGGGATCGAAATCCCGGGAGAAAAAAAAGACTATCGCGGAGCGTTTTGTACGTCTATGTACCTGTTTGTGGTTTTGGGTATTAAACGCCCTACTATCAGAGACAACATGAGTTTTTAAAAATTGAGGTTACGGGAGGTAAATTGTAATTGTTAAAATACTTACAGTTACACACTACGCTAGTAAATAGCAGGGAATATATGTAAACTTAAATATGATTCCAACTTTGTTATATTAAGAGCAGAAGTTTGCCTTTTCCAGAAATGTAAACAGTTTTGCGTTTACTCCAAGGCTCAATACCTTCGTCTGTAGAGACAAATTCTACGCTTAAGCAATATGGAATAATTTTTCAAAATCTGTACTAAATAGAAAGAAACCACCGATCTTCATCCTCATCTAATGAAGATTCTAACTAACCTTTGAAAGATAACCCGTTTCAACGGCTTGTTTTCCTCATGGCCTAAAAAATCCTACAATAAACCCTGAGCTCCAAAGAACATGTTTTCGCTCGCAGTTTCAAGGTCAAAATTGCATAGTTGTCATCACTGTCGGAGACATACCAGGAGGGATTTTTACTGCATAGAGGGAGGAGAGGGCTGACAAACATAAGGGAATGAAGGAACTTCGTGTTACGAACGGAGGGGCCACAGATATAAAACCGAGTCGGGGATAAACTGGAATAAATGTTCACTTCCAGCAGATATGTACGAAGCTGGAATTATATACCTGTAACCTCTCTCAGCATTTTTATATCGGATTGGTTTGCATTAAGGCGAATATAAGATATTACATATAAAATATTATAAGATATATGTACTTCAAATGTAATTATATTATATCGGTTAAACTTGTAAAATTTTATGTTTTTGACGTGTCCTATGCATGTCTTTGGATATATTTATCATCATCACTATTATTATTATCACTATTATTATTAATATCATCATCATCATTATTATTATTACAGGATAACAGAATGTATGCTCTGTTTAAATAAGGAGCCACGTATTTAACATAAAAATTAATAAATAAAACTCAAGGTAATCCCTAATTAACCAAACATCGTACAAGCTTCCATTTCTTCAGCATTACTAATTTCTTCCAGCAAATATATTGAGTACGCTATTTTCCTAGTTGATATAAACGTTTTTTGCATCTTTCATCAACGATAATGAAACTTTATTTCCCATTATTTTTCGTACATATCTCACTTCAGACATGTTGATCCAGGTTTGCAGAGTTCCCTTTTAGCCACTATGCGACGCAAGCGAGAACAGATTCGCCATATTCTAATGATTTTTTCCTCTATCTTACTCTCACGTTAGAACCATTGACCCAATACGCATTATAGTAATTTCTACAGGGGAAACATTACAAAAACGGAAAATCGTCTATATGTACAAGCAACAGTAGGAAAAAGAAGAAAAGACACATTTTAGTCTCATTTTTTTAACCACTCATTCTCTTCGTCTAATCAAATTTTAAAGGTTATTTTTAGTATAAATACTTTTTATATCTTGTGTGGTTAATAATTGTTGTTTTCTTATAAACTGTATTTCATTATGTCATTTATATGTTAATTGTATCTACTGCCATCAGGTCTTGGAGCTATCTGTAATGTTTTTCATGCATAATAATAACAGTATATTGATATATTTCAAACGTGACAGCCCTGTGTGGGTAAGTTTAAACAATAATCACTGCGTCACGGAAGTTAAAAAGTACAGATGGTTGGGTGATCGTGCATATCATGTCTACCCACGGGTGGGTTCAAGTCGACTGCTCCCTACCAGGTAAAGTTTTAAGTTTTCATGTGGGCGGCGAGTATTTCCAGATGATAAATTCCACAGTCTACAATGAGTGGAAATCCATAACTAGGGAAACTGAGCTTCGAACGAATGAAGATGAAAGTGATTCTCGTAGAAAATTGTTATTACAAGACTGATGATATTTTTAAGGGCCGAAGATATTAATATAACAAGGTTCAATATATAATTTTTATTATAGCGTACTTGGTTTTTACTGTAATTCTTCGAGAGACTTTGCTTCAGAAAGTTTTATTTGTATTTATACAATACTTGACGAAGGCACCAATTCACATAGCCATGTTTGGCTGTATCATGCAAACGCATTGCGTCAGTACACATTATTATTTCATTAAAATCCTTTTTTGTGTGATTAGTGTTATATGTGCTGAATTGAGTTATTGGGTGGGCGATAGAAAAATCATACTCTACGCTGGTTGGTTATAAATAAAAAAGGTTTGATGACCACTGGAATATCTGAGGTTGAAGGATTACCAAAATTCCCCTCTTCGTGGTCATAAAAATATTTTATGTGCAAGGAAGTCTTATTTCTATACTCAACCTTTTGATATTTAATTATTCATTCTTCTGTTAATTATTCTGTTGAATTTTCAAAAATTTGATGGAAACTCCATAAAGTAGAATAAAATAAACCACTTATCAATTATAATGCGAAAATTCTCGTTTTTCTACATGGTATAGGAACAGAAGTTACGTTTCTGTATCAATTTAATTACGTAAGCCAATTTTAGGAACGGATTCTGGGATAGGTTTTTGAGAACTAGAGAAATAAGGAAATAGCGGTTTTTTAGATATTTGACTGAAGGAACATTACATCAATAGGTTATTTGAAGAATAAATGTCGTTCATTAGAGTTGATTGGATAATGTTAAGAGAAAAAGCATGATTTTTAATCATCACCAAAATGCTTTTCGCGTACGGTTGGAGTCTTTGGAGAAATATATCATGGTTAAATTTTCCTAATAAATTGAGGGGATTATACCTCTTTGGAAGAAGTAGTAGATATAACACTTTGGCCTATTCAAACTCACCGATCGAGTAATGTGAGAAAAGTCACAAATCGTTCCAAATATTCATCCTCTCAACCCATGACATGCGAAAGTGACTAAATAGGGAAATACGCGGTGAATTGAACCCTACCTAATGTGTATAAAACGATACATGCGTAAATACGTGGATGTGGTACCCGAAAAGTTAAGAGCTGGATGCAACACGCTGCTTCAAACCATTCGAAAAAACGGAGAAAGACTGTACAACCTGACCGAAAGCGGATAAAAGCTGCATGTCTCCTCAATTGGTTACTCTTGGACAACTCCGGGCAGAAAAACAAACAGGTGCTAATGTCTGCGTTCTCCTATTCAGATCCCGCTTCGGCTTTCAATGGAACAGATACAGGCACTTGTGCATGCGGCCGCATTCGACTCGACCCATTCGACTTAAAACTAACGCAGACGACGTCGTTGAGGCAAAAATCATCGGAGCCAATCAACAGTCTGGGATCGAAATCCCGGGAGAAAAAAAAGACTATCGCGGAGCGTTTTGTACGTCTATGTACCTGTTTGTGAGGGATAAATGGAGTCGGAGTATGAAGAAACGAGAGGGAGGAAGGATAACATTTAGAGGACGGTGTTTGTCTATGGAATGGAGGGCGGCGTGTGGGCGGTAACTGCAGAGCCTCGTGTACCCTCAATATAAGTCTCAATTGGTCCCCATAAAAGGGCACAGAGCATCATCAGAGGGGACGCCCTCTGATGAATTTGCCCTCTGCAGGAAGATCTTTTATTGCGCTCCATTGCCTTCTTTTGTTTCCCCTCTTGGAATTGCGGCCCGTGTTTGCCCGCCGCATATCCTCCCGGAGGCTTTTAAACTGGCTACTGCATTCCTCCGCTTTTATAATGCAGATTACGAACGCGTATGATTCTGCCCACCCATTAAGATAATTCGCGATCCATTCACGGTCTCGTTAGATTGATTCGCCTATCGAACCGTGTTCGAGACGGGATTGGTTTTCGAGAAGATGATTTCTGGTCCGTGCGCGGGATGAAATGGTGTAAAATTGTGAACTATTAACTCTTTGAATGGTCCGACTCGGTCTTTTTGGTTTGATTGTAATGGGCGAGTGGTATAGCTGATTGGGTACGCTTTTGAGTGACCTACGGTTGAGTAATTCGCGATTTCGCAAACAAATCGCAATGCTCTTAAACTAGATACCTTTTCAAGTTCTTCTAGGATTTATATCATTCCCATCTTATGACACAAAACGGTCATAAGTATTCCCCAAACAACCTTAATGGTAGACGCAGATCTAATGTTTTCATTCAATTTTTCTCCCGCCAATTAAGCCGACTAGACTAGAAACATTATTTTGCTTCTCTACTCTTAAACATGCAGTCAAATTTTTTGCAAAAAAATCTCTTAATGATCATTCACCATTTGCTGATCCATTTTTTTATTTTTCCTCAATACAATTTTCCATCGCTGATTGTTCGTTGTCGTTTTATAGTTGTGTTTGATTAATGACAACTTGATTTACTAAATGTAAACTTCCCTATCCAAAACAGAAATTTATTGCTTAGGAATTAACCCAGCGACATCCTAATATAGAATCATTCTGAATCAATTATATATATACGGTGTCCAGACATCTCGGTTTTCTGAAAACTTCGTCCCGGTTTTTGATCACCTCTCCCGGGGCCCAGGAAAACAACTTTGGGACGCCTAAACGTCCCGTTTATTTTGGAATTCTATACTGGAATTAATTTCAGTTCCGATTTATTAACTGAGGTGTTTTCTTTGACTAAACAGTCTGTTGATCGATAAATGTGATATGAGCGCTAATGTGACCAACTTACAAAAGAGGGGTATTAGTCTAAATATAATCGTCAAAAGGATTTCTTTGTGATTTTATATACGACGGACGTGTTACTTAAGACCGGTTAAGTTGAACTGCCTTCTTTAAAGAGTATACAAAAAAGGAAAATAACCAATTATAAAGATGTTCGATCAGATATACGCCGGTTTTGGCGGGAGAACATTCATTCAATACTCAAAAATGTCAAACCATAAATATGTACATGAAAAATCCGTTTTCTGTTTACATTAATAGGGAATCGAAAGTAAGAAGCTCATTAAAAATATTTCTAACCTAACTAAGACAGTGAAAGAAAATGAATATCGTCCCGGATATGTCCCGATTGTCCCGAATGTTTCATCCTCTAAGTTGTAAATGTCCCGATATCACAACATATATCAGTCTCCGTACACCCTAATTACACGCAATATACTTTTTAATACTAATAATAATTATAGCCTATTAACAAATTAACAGTTTGGAAGATTTTACAGAAGCATGAATGTTGAGAAGATTGTTTACTCAGAATAATGGAGTTGCTTAATATTTGCGACATATGGAAGAAAAACTCCACCTTGAGATTACTAAAGTAAACTCTCTATTATCCGTAGGCGTATAACCGGTTTTCGGAAAATTCGTGTACGATTTATATCTGTTTACCGACACTTTCCGCGGTCTTTCTGAAAATTTTTAAACACATAAAACGCAAAAGTCTTAATACATTTTAATACAAGCAGGAGCTTTGTAAGACCTCTTCTATGGAGCAATAGGAATGTGACATTATCGCTTCTAAAACGTGACACGGTAGGATAAAGAAAACTATGAATGAGGCCATGGAACGATAAAAAATAACGGACAATGAGCACAAATTAATAATTTGCCTATTTACGTAAATTATAAATAAAAAAGAAATTTTGGATTATACGTCTTTTCTGAGTATCCGTGCATGATTAACACGGATAATAGAGAGTGAACATACATTTTGATGCATTATCTCCGAAGCATGGAATATTTTACCGAAATAGCATTTAAAGCCGTATATAAAGCGGTACATACTGATCGTTAGATCTATACACCGCGAGCCGCCAGTGGCACATGTCAGGGAGTGTACGCACATCATTGTCGCAATTGCGTAGCAGAGGTCACTTGTTTTTTTCCGCCATTCTCTCCAGCTGCGAGAGCATTTCGGTGGAGCAATACAGCCAAAATTGAATGAATGACGACGATGCACTTGTACCCCCATTTCCTCTTCTGCTTTAACCGACTTAACAAGCTTTATTTTTTCCAAATTTTTATCAAATCTCAATTGCTTTCATCCCTGAAAGGGAAGGGCCTTAATTCTCAAACTAAGGGACCAACAAGTGACTTCAGACTGAATTACGCAAAATTTTCCAAAGCAGTCATTGAAGGCAGAATTCCTTGTTATGTATGTATCATTTCTGTCTGTAAAATATTCACCGGTTGGGACCTCATCCCCTCTACCATGAGCTACGAAAAGCTAGGAGAGTAAATGAGGCTTACTAGGCATTCTCATCCATATAAGGGGATAAACTTACATGGTGATTATATAAGCCCAAAATTAAATGAGTTGACTCATTATTAAGATTAGGCTCTCCAAGATTAGTCCCAAGTTGACTTCTTTTCCATATATTCTAAGGAGAGATAAACGAAATATCTGGGGCTTCTGGTTAGCCAACGGGTTCGACTTCGCTGTAAGGTCCCGGGTTCGATTCCCGGTGGGGGCCTACGTGCAAAATGACCTAAGTTGTCGAAGCGCTTTAAGCAATGTTACTTCTTTATAACGACACAATCGAACGGTAGGTGTCGATAGACTAGTCTGGCACTCCTAGATTAGGGTAAGAATATGATTATAGGACAGGAAAAAAGCAATGCTAACAAAAGAATGTTATCCACAGATTTGGATTGGATTTAGGGAAATAGGATATATTTAGGGATAGGAAATGTAGGATTACTGAAATTTTAAGATTCATTTGAATGATTGAGAAAAATATAATCGTTGCCAATATTTCAAGATTCCAACACATATGATTATTCGTGTAGACTTACAGGAAGATTCTTGAAAACGATAAAATTGAAGAAAATTTCAAAATAAAATAACTTTCCGGTTCATGGTAGCCAGGCGGGGTTTTTACCGGTATGAAGTATCAGGTAGATTTTGGAAGGGTTCGTCTCGAAATTCGGACCCTTTGCTCGACCTCGGAGATCATTAGTGACCATACCCTCTCAGCAGGAAGTGCCCGGGTGAAGACTGACCGCGTGTAATACGATTTGAAATTTAAATCGGCAAATAATTGTTATCTCCGTCGTATCACTCGTTCAGAGAGATCCACGTGCGTCTTTTAATCGACGTTCTACGATGAAAATTAACGTTTTCATGAATTTGTTAGAAATAAGCCACTGACACGCGGCAACGTTGCTTACTCTCGTTGGCGGGAATTTGAAATAGTAGAGGGCCAAGTTTCGGCTTGCTGTCTTATTCTCTGTATCTCTTGTTTTATCCATCATAAAGAATTGTTGGCAGTTCAGTTTTTCTGTCGGAATAGCTCTGAGAATGCTCTTATTGAGGTTGTAATGTACATTTAGAACCCGTAGTGAACTTTATTTGATGGTTTTGCATGTTTTACTGTGCGTAATATGTAATTATTACATTTCAACTCTATCAAAAAGGGAATTTATATAGACGTTTATATTGTGCTTTACGATGAGATAAATTCCTTCACTTCCTGCTGAGAGGGTATGGTCACTAATGAGCTCCGAGGTCGAGCGAAGGGTCCGAATTTTGAGACGAACCCTTCCAAAATCTACCTGATACTTCATAACGGTAAAAACTCGGCCTGGCTGCCATGAACCAGAAAATATATTCTACGATCATGGTCTCAATCCCTTGGGTCATCATGAGGTCTCGGTAGAATCTGTAAAATATTTTGCTGTTACGAAAGATTTCAGCATTGTTTATCTGCATTATGCAAATCTATACATAAAATATGTGGGTATTATGTAAGTATATGTTACCTTATATTTGGCGTAAAATATATTTGTAATGTATGTAAAATTCTTTGTAGTATATTACTTTTTACTTAAAATGTATCGCTTTTTAATGTATAACTTTTTAATACGTTAACTTTTCATGCATAACTTCATAGGTGTAATGTACTGCCTAAGGGAGGTTTTTGTAGTGGTTTCCCTCCCGTCTTTGGGCTTATGCCAGGAATGGATCAAAATTAATATGTAATTTATTCTTCCATCCATCGTTACCACCTGCGCAGAAGGGCAAACTGCGATGCATAAACAAATAAATATGTAGATGGACTTTTAAGGACAACTAGTCGACTTTGCGCAATTAATCATGAGAGTCATGAGAAAGTCATTGACCTGCTACTTTTTCAGTAATTACCCATCTAGAGCAGCTCCAAATTTTAAATTCGCGTACTTACATCAAGCTTTTAAAATTACAGACATATATGTAAAATTAACATTAATGCTCTCTCCTATAAACAAGTTTCTCATTTTCCCACCCATCTACTCTGTGTTGTCTAAAATTGCAAACAGTGCCAGAATTTCTCCCTTTGGCCCCAACAGTTTAGTGGTCGGCGCATCACCGGTTAGTGACCGCTGACCTAAAAGAGGCATCAAGTTCATGACGTCCTGAGAACTAGAGTAATATTCGGGAATTGGAAATATACCATAAAAAGGACTTGGGCATATTGCTACAGTAAATCCGAAAGCGTTTCCATAATTTCCTGAAAAGTATCGGAATCGATAGGAGAAATATTGTTAACAATTAGGTTAAACTTGCACACAAAATGCATAAATATATGATATCGAAAGGAATGTTCACCCCCTCCTTCGTAGGTCAATCGAATTCCACTAGAGAATTCAGATAAATAGATACAAAACGAATCGATTTCACAATTATTCCGGAAATTTGAATTAAAAAGGAATTATATGCACCCCATACCACTCACCAAAATATGAACACACGAAAGGAGTGTTTGCGAGTGTATCTGAAGAGTAAAACCGTGCTTCAACACACTAATCGTGCTAAACTGCGTTTGGAATACTTCTTTCCAGACACTTTAGGATTTACAATCCGTTCACGGATACGATTTAAAAGACATCTTATAGTAATATCGTGTTCATATAATTGCATAAGGAGCTGTCTGTGGTTCTTTAGACATCAGAGACTTCAAGTAAATGAATAATGTAAAAATTCAGCTTCACTAGATGTATCTAGTGGAACTTCATAATCGTTAATAACTTCCTATAGTAGGAGAGTATAAGTACTATTTCCTGGTTATAAATTGCGGAAATGCTGTTACTCTATATTGAGTTCATTTTAAAATGAGGTAAGACCTGAAGTAGTTTTTGGGACTCATGCCAATATTATCACAACAATTTTTAATTGGAGAGGATATATTTGTGCTAACTTTTTAAAACCCGTCACTGCATTTGCTTCGTAGAACCGATGCAGAATTTTTAAGAAAACGAGATCACAATATTACGTTAAAATATTGATAAGCAATTGAACGGTAATCCAGAATTTCCAAGAGAGGATCGCTTCGAAACCGTGTGGGATATAATACTTCGAAAACCGACACCTTTCACCCTTCCAAAGTCACTATGAATGGTAATCAATATGCTTTAGCCAAACTTAGTGTAAAGCGATGTAAAATTGAATTTAAATTGTTTTGTAATTCCACAACAAATCTTTAATTTCATCCAGTGTCCACTCAAAATATTCATCAGGAGGCCATTAAAAAGAGTCATTGACTTCTCAACATCTGATGATAAATCGGTGAATTCGAAACTGTACGACAAGAGAAACTTTCTGTGGAAACTACTCAGTACTTTTTAAAATTTATTCACTATCAGTTTGTTTAATAGACCAAGTAACGCAAATGCTCTCAGACGCACGTTGGGAATCTTTGAAAGAAAGGCAATTAGAAGCTAGGCTGCGATTGCTTGATAAATTCAGAGAAAGTACATTTGCGGAAGACGTAATTGGTATTACGCGACCCCCCTGTTACTTCGGCCGATCCGACAGTGAGCGTAAAATAAGAGAAATAGATGCGAGGACAAGTCGTTTTGGGGACTCATTCTTTCCGCAAACAATACGCGACAACAATAAGCTAAAGAGGTAACTCGAAAGCTTGGTGTTTACACCCCCTGACACACGCCGAAAGGATTCTTGCAGGGTATTTATGTAGATGTAGATACCAATTAAATGAAAAAGTATTTGATTATGACCTGAAGGAATATGTTAGAATTTATTAAGAGTCATCGGAATCCTCGTTGCTAAATATATTTTTAGATTAAGGTGCACCATTTTAACAGAGGTTTTATCAGTACTCATAAAAGTACAGTTTATTAAAACTTTATGCAATATTTTTGCAGAATCTCGTAGGAAATACCTTCACTGTATTTAAATCTTTCGAAATAACTGACCACTAACATCCCTTTGATTATGGTGCCTCGAGACTTTTGTCTAGTATCTGCGGAACACAATAGATTGAATTTCCTCCGCCGTCCTTGGGTTCGGATCAACTTCATCAATCCTCACTTATATCCAGATTATCTCCACTCCTCATCCTACTGTTTCAACCCGCCGTCGTCTCATCTCAGATCGATTTTTTTTTTAATTTTCGGCGGAAAATGCTCTCAGCCGGGCCTCCATTTCAACCGGCGAAATTTAAAGGGCGAAGGGTTAAGGGCAGAAGTTGAAACTGAGATGCATATTGTAATGATTATGAATATTAATAACCCATATTGTTTTTTGATACCTATAAGGTGCAGCCTGATTAAGATTGGCAGAATAACAGAGCATGTAATGGAGTTTAAATATTAGTAGTAGTATTGTTGAAAAGGCTTCGACATATATTAGGCATTGTTATTGTTAAAGTTGCATAGGCAGGAGAGATCATTTTGCACGTAAGCCCCCACCGGGAATCGAATCCGGGACAATTTTTGCCGAAGTCGAACGCGTTGCTCATTTAGTTATCCAGGAGCCCCAGAGCTTAAACATTTACGAAGAAAAGAATTAAAAGTGAAAATGTCTTTCTCAGAATTCATCAGCACAGTGGTTCATTAAATCCTCAACACCTAAACCGTTCATAAGAAAGGGTTTGAAGAAGAAATGAGGCTTACTAGATCTGGTGAGGAGTGCAGCTGTTCGCCTATGCTTCTCTCGCTGTGTCACAATTGTATCTGTGGAACAAGCCCAACTGAGAGCAATATAATGACCATGTGAGTAACATTTTCATATCATACAATTTTATGACAATATTAGCATACTGTTCCTTTCAAGGAAGACCCTTAAAAGTATGGGAAGTTATTTAATAATAAGCCGATGAATACAAGAAAGTATAAGATAACTCAATCACCTCATAGGCGTTTTCAATGTATAGAGGTAGATTATTAAATAAGCTATAGCTCTCTTCACGAAACCTATGATTTATGAATTCGATTGAACTGATTTTATTTTATCAAATAAATCAATTGCATAGAAAACATCGTCTCCTCACAACCCTTGCTCGCTAATGAGTAAAGAACAAATTTATTGGAAAAACTAAGAATGTTTATTTTTTCGTTACTATTATTATTATACAATTCCACCGCAGGATGACAATAAGTCAGGTGGGGACGTTAAAATGCTCACATTCTACAGCTAACATACATTACATTACCACAATGACATTACTACATTACATTACTACATTCTACTATATTCTAACTTATGTCCACTAACTACAATATTTTAGAAGGCTTAAAATTGATATTTTAGTCAAAGAAATACAATTCCACAATACAGCCGAACATTAATTTTTACAATTTACAAATGTATGTCTAACATATTTAAATTACATAATATTACAAATGTATTGGGTGATGTGGTTTTATTGTTCACTCCTAGCACACATTTGTCAAGTATACCGAGGCCATCTTGCAGCACTCTCTCTTATTGAACGTCTTTGTTGCACTGTAAACAACTCAACAATGCCCTTGACTACCACACGTTAATTTGACATATTTACTTAACACGGCCTCCTCAAATTACACGCATCTACGTATCATTCATCCCAATCCCGTCCATGCATCGGTGATGTGCTGGTCCTGGCAATGCCTTCGTGAAAGTATCGGCAGGCATGGCTTCCGCTGGAAAACATTCTCATTGCTCTTCTGAGCAAGAAGCTGTTCCCTGACCATTTGCAATTGCACAATCATCTCGGAAAGTCTCCTCTCCTTCTCGGCGAAGCTCTTCTCAGGGAGGGCCTCCTGGGGCTAAGACGCGCTGCCGTCTCTAACGCCGTCCTTCGCGGCGCCTTCCGCCGTTGCCCTTCTCTTCGACTGGTGAAAGGGAGTGCAGCACCAACACCAGATTTCTGGGTGTCCCATTTGCTTTGTGCGCTGGCCTCGGCGACAGCGAAGATCTCTTCAGTTCCTCCGCCAAGCTATGGAGACATCTAAATCGCCTATCTCCAGATCCACCTCATCCTCTTCATGAGACGGATTCCCATCTTATAGAGCTATTGGTGCTGAGATTTGTTGATAAATCTTCCGGGGTCTTCCGTGGCTTCCCGTACGTTCAAACCGAGGTCTTCCACGTCCGCGCAGCGTGCCTACTGATCGGTGTTCAACTCCTGAAGGTTCCACCCTTGTTTTCGGCACTTTATTGCCACATCTTATTGACACACGGTCCTCCGCACTCTTTTCTTTAGAGCTGCTCACTGGAATCCGGATTTCTCTTTCGGCTTCGCTATTAGTTGGATCCTCGATAAATTGCACGACGACTTTCTTATCTTCTGGTATCCTTACGCGGTAATCCTTTGATTGCTCTGAGTATCCCACCAAGATTCCTTCCTTCGATCGGGGCTCGAGTTTCTCTCTGCCAGAACTCTTTTCAAGGACTCGTCTTTGCGCCGAACACTCTTAAATTACGCAAATCCGGTACTCTTTCGTTCCACGCTTCGTACGGCGTATGCCCATCTAAGCTTGCCGAAGGGCAACGATTACGTAAGTAATTTGCCGTTGCAAATGCCTCAGCCTTAAACTTCTTGCTCAGTCCCGACTGAATCAGTAAGCAACGCGACAAGAGTCCCGTTCTTGCGCTCTACAACGCCGTTTTGCTGCGGTGTGTTCGGAACAGTAAAACGCCTCTGAATTCCACTTTTCTTCAGATATTCGTCGAACTCGCGGTTTACGTATTCCCGCCCATTGTCGGACATCAAGCACTTAATCTTTTGCCCGGTTTGATTTTCGACTTTGGCTTTGTACTCTCGAAACGCCCCCAAAACTTCATTTTTGTTGCGAAGAAAATACACCTCGCACCACCAACTGCTATCGTCCATGAAGGTGACGAAATACCGTGCTCAGTTCTCGACGGGCCCTACACGTCCGAATGAATCAATTATAAAAGCTTAGTATTTCTCTCAAATTTCTTCGGAATTGGCAACGTTGTCATTTTTCCACGCAAACACGTATCGCATGGTCGGATCTTCAATTTTCCATCTACCTTCATTCCGATGGCTCGATCCTTACGAAACATTTCTATCATGTCATTCATGTTTAAATGACCAAGTCTGCGATGCCAGATTTCCAAAATAGCATTTCCTCAGCTCTCACTCGCCATATTTCCTTGATCCTCGTCCTCTGAGACGTAATACAAATTTCCCACTCCTGCGTGCAGCTTGACTCTGCCGTCCTCAGTCCTTTCTGACACTAGAAACGCGTCGTCCATAGATTCGACAATTTTGGAAGACGATTCACCTGCGTATTTTCCGCATCCTTTTACGGACACTCCGATCCTGTATGCCCGTAACGGTGGCACCTAAAATACTTGTATCGAAACGTGTTACCTTTACTGCATTCAGTCATTCGTTTTTGCTTAAAAACTCCTTTGCTTTTCTTTATCCACATTGCTTCAGACTCGCTATCCGTCAGTTTTTTATTTCGTTAGTCGAATTTTTCTAGGATTTTCTCTCGCAGCCACTCTGTTCTCGGCAATTCGTCGCGTGCCTCTATTGCCCCGCGAAACATATCAACATTTGCTGGTAAACTGTTTAACAACACGATAGTCAACATCGTTCCGGATTCACGGCAATGTCTAAGCTCTCTAATTGCGCCGAAATGTCAAAGAAGTCCATTAACTGCGACCGTACGTCGTCACCTTCGCGTATCTTGTACGTTGAAATACGTTTCAAAAGGCCTGCCTTTTTTCACAGGACTCGTCAAAGCGAATTCAGACTTCAATCTCTCCCAGACTTGGAAGGCCGTACTCAATCCTTTTACTAGCCTTAATAAGCTTGGATCAATGGCAATTATCAGGTCAGACTTAGCTTTAAGGTCGCCGTCTTCCCATTTCTCGGTTTCTTTCCTAGACTGCTCGCTTTCCGCGACCTCTTCCGGTTTTGTGTGCTTACCGTCCACATACTTCCACGTGCCGTTATTCACCATTACTGCTTCAATCTGCATTACCCATGTATCGTAGTTGTCTTTCACCAGCAGCTTGATTATATGCGATGACGCTGACATTTTGAAAACTTCTCAACCTTAACTACGTTGAGGAAAATATCTCCAAATCTTCACTCAGTGACCACTCGCGTTTAACTCTGCGCCTTCAGACAATCTCCTGGGCCCATAACCTATTGGGTGATGTGGTTTTATTGTTCGCTCATAGCACACAATCGTCAAGTATACCGAGGCCATCTTGCAGCACTCTCTCTTGTGAGCGTCTTTGTTGCACTGTAAACAACTCAACAATGCCCTTGACTACCACGCGTTAAATTGACATATTTACTTAACAAAGTTCACAATTTAAGCAGCTATCAGATACAATTATATTATTCTACAACAGATAAATCACATCTACAACACCATGTATATTTTACAATCCATACAATAAATTTGTTATTTCCTCGAAAAGCATGAATACCATTTGTGAAGAATTACTTATTGTGTAAGATTTTTCAGGGTTCCCGCCTCTTTATAAGAGGAGGCAGTCAACGAAACAGCTGACAATCGAAACCCTCATCAACAATAAAGCAACAACGATTAGTATCATCGGAGTAATAAAACCCATTATTCAATGACTTCTTTGTATAACTCTTTAGCCTGTTTATCTTGAAACTATGAAAATGAGCGTTCATGGAATGAAAACTGGAAACTAAAGGTGGGATATAAAGAGGAAGAAAACAGATTATCCCATAAGTTTTCCGCTCCACTACACTGCAGATTTTCTAGTTTGGCAATCCTCTTGAGTTCACCCCCATTCAACATCTTAAATCTTCAATTTGGGAGACCTATAATTTGATTATTCTCCTTTAATACCCTCCAGATATGTCCGCCTCATCTAATACATATTTACGGAAATGTGTTTGATTTTGGCCAATTACCAAAATACCAAGCCCCCTCTCTTCTTTCATTGGACCTCTTTGAACCCCCTGCGGTAAGAAGTCTAGTTTACTCCCCTGTTCGAGAAATGCATTTTTAAATGGCGGAAATGCCTGGATTAAAATAAATTATGCAGCAATCGGAGCTCCTATGTCATGCGTGAGAGTATATACTCAAGGATATCTTCACAATCCTCATTTATTGCAGACATATCTCAATGTGGAACCCTTGAGAATGGAGACATTCTTTCTGAAATGCGCATATATATTAATTCCTAGATATCGGTAATCTGGAACTTCCCGCTGGTCCCTAAACGCGAGTTTCTTCTGCCAGAATTTGGCTTACAGAGTGTTTTTAAACCTCTTTTATTGCGACTGAATGGTGAACTACAGTGTGAGAGGAATTTGACGTCAAAAAGAAGCAAATCTTACCTTTGTCCAGCTTCAATTGCGTAATTTAATGGAAATTCAAAATACCGTCGGATTGTCTAAAAAATTTATTCCGATTTTATTTTCATTACTACTAAGAGATACTACTTCAAATATTTTTCTGGCGTCAAGAATAAAATGAAACACCAATAATGTAGATACCTTAAGTGAAAGATTATTGTTGATTATTTATTACCATTTTAAAAAAATGTGAGGTAAGACAGACATGTATATCGCACGGCACTTCATAGCGCCCAAGTATAAACTACACCTCCTTTTTTAACGTCCATAAGTGTAGCAGATTAAATTCGGTATTACATAGTGATAATATTTTAATTCCATTATGACTTTAATATTACCGAATATTTATTTCAGTTATTTATTTTCCGATGCCTTCACAAGCATCCACTTATTTGACAATTACAGAAAAGGTAACGTGAATAGTAACGACAAAAGAACACACACGACCATTCTCTAACCAAAAGAATCCGATTAGCCGGGACTCGAACCAGGGATCTTGCGGTTGGAGGGAGATACGCCACAGCGGCCGATGAGATCATAAAATTCTGCTATGAATTGATAGTCATTCTAGAGTAACATTTCTTTAAAAGAGTTTTGCCAAAAATTCTCGTTATGCAACAATAAATTACCCACAAATAAAACTTTAAGATGTCGACCAGGAAAGAAACGAAAACTTTTGGGAAATCGCATCAAATGTTGAACTATATAACTCCTTCTTCTGCACTTGATCGCTATGCTAAATTGATTCTTTTGCTGGGAAAGAATTGTACATGTCTAATTGAATAAAGCATGCATAAATTCAATTTTTCTTTTTAGTAAAGCCTCTATCTCAGGCACATACATACACGATGAACACACGGTAAATTTTCAAGTAATTAGCACGAAATCCTAAACAGGTAAACGAGGCGTCATAAACATAAATAACATCGAGAGCTTCCGGAAGTAAGATTTATTTCGCTGTTACTCAACCTTTTGGAGGAGAGTGGAAATTTCCCTAAAGTATAATACGAATTTGATGAATTGAAGTCAGCTGACGAAGAACTGGGTTAAATCGCGCTCAAGTGAGACTGCGATTATTGTGGAAGGGAATACACTTTTAATACCGGGAAAGATCAGGTGTCGACGTCATCGAATTCTCTCAGAAATCACGCCCTAAAACTTGCCCCAAGCCGAGAAGAAAACTGATTTGACTGGAAGCTTTTTCTAGGTTGAAAATGCAGGAGAGAAAAAAAAGGAATTGGGATGGAGAATTCTAAGCTGTCCGCAGGCACCTTTGGGAGGACTTTAAAGAACGGGATATTGGAACGGAGGAACTGCGTGAGCCGCAGACCAGAACATATTTTAATGCCGAATAAATTAATGTAGAATCCTCTCCTATCTGTGGTTGCTAAAATGGTCTTAGCAAGGTGCCGCCACCAGAGGATGGATCGATAAATCAATGGACGTGCCAAAACTGCAACCACTGGATCGGCAAAAGTGGCCAGGGGTACCAAAATTACAGGGAAAAACTTTTGCGATGGGGTCATATATAATTAAACTAGGCTCTTTGGCGTTCAGACTTAAGAACTGGGACAGTAATAATTTCCACTCCCCAAACCGCATTTGACTCTCGCCTCTACGTCAATAGAGTTCGAAGACATTTGGAATATATTACACTCTTTCTACATTTGTGATATCGGAAATTAATTCCATTATGAATCGACCAATTCCGAGAATTGAAATAGAAGTCGCATCTTTAGTATTAACAATAAGTACGGTGTTTTACTAAGCACGGTACTTTACTAGTATATTGAAAATAGCAATTAAGGATGCTTTGAAATTTCCCCTTTTTTATAAATTTTCCCAAAATTTTATCACCGGATTTACTAAAATTATAAAAGGTGGAAGAGGCACAATAGAAGAACCGGTTTATATTGCTCGAGGGGGTCGTAAGCAGAAGTTAAATCTGAGAGAGCAAAGAACAGATTTAGCTAAGTATTTATTCATAAATAGAGGGATTAAAGAGTGGAACAGTTTGCCTGAAGAAGTCTTCCCTTACCTAACCCTATTGCCCATACTTAAGAATGAAAAGGAGTTTAGAAAAAGATGTACATCTTATATAGATATAGAAATGTAAATAGTATAAATATGTTATTTAAATTCAAATTCAATGTNCTCTTTGAACCCCCTGCGGTAGGAAGTCTAGTTTACTCCCCTGTTCGAGAAATGCATTTTAAAATGGCGGAAATGCCTGGATTAAAATAAATTATGCAGCAATCGGAGCTCCTGTGCCATGCGTGAGAGTATATACTCAAGGATATCTTCACAATCCTCATTTATTGCAGACATATCTCAATGTGGAACCCTTGAGAATGGAGACATTCTTTCTGAAATGCGCATATATATTAATTCCTAGATATCGGTAATCTGGAACTTCCCGCTGGTCCCTAAACGCGAGTTTCTTCTGCCAGAATTTGGCTTACAGAGTGTTTTTAAACCTCTTTTATTGCGACTGAATGGTGAATTACAGTGTGAGAGGAATTTGACGTCAAAAAGAAGCAAATCTTACCTTTGTCCAGCTTCAATTGCGTAATTTAATGGAAATTCAAAATACCGTCGGATTGTCTAAAAAATTTATTCCGATTTTATTTTCATTACTACTAAGAGATACTACTTCAAATATTTTTCTGGCGTCAAGAATAAAATGAAACACCAACAATGTAGATACCTTAAGTGAAAGATTATTGTTGATTATTTATTACCATTTTAAAAAAATGTGAGGTAAGACAGACATGTATATCGCACGGCACTTCATAGCGCCCAAGTATAAACTACACCTCCTTTTTTAACGTCCATAAGTGTAGCAGATTAAATTCGGTATTACATAGTGATAATATTTTAATTCCATTATGACTTTAATATTACCGAATATTTATTTCAGTTATTTATTTTCCGATGCCTTCACAAGCATCCACTTATTTGACAATTACAGAAAAGGTAACGTGAATAGTAACGACAAAAGAACACACACGACCATTCTCTAACCAAAAGAATCCGATTAGCCGGGACTCGAACCAGGGATCTTGCGGTTGGAGGGAGATACGCCACAGCGGCCGATGAGATCATAAAATTCTGCTATGAATTGATAGTCATTCTAGAGTAACATTTCTTTAAAAGAGTTTTGCCAAAAATTCTCGTTATGCAACAATAAATTACCCACAAATAAAACTTTAAGATGTCGACCAGGAAAGAAACGAAAACTTTTGGGAAATCACATCAAATGTTGAACTATATAACTCCTTCTTCTGCACTTGATCGCTATGCTAAATTGATTCTTTTGCTGGAAAAGAATTGTACATGTCTAATTGAATAAAGCATGCATAAATTCAATTTTTCTTTTTAGTAAAGCCTCGATCTCAGGCACATACATACACGATGAACACACGGTAAATTTTCAAGTAATTAGCACGAAATCCTAAACAGGTAAACGAGGCGTCATAAACATAAATAACATCGAGAGCTTCCGGAAGTAAGATTTATTTCGCTGTTACTCAACCTTTTGGAGGAGAGTGGAAATTTCCCTAAAGTATAATACGAATTTGATGAATTGAAGTCAGCTGACGAAGAACTGGGTTAAATCGCGCTCAAGTGAGACTGCGATTATTGTGGAAGGGAATACACTTTTAATACCGGGAAAGATCAGGTGTCGACGTCATCGAATTCTCTCAGAAATCACGCCCTAAAACTTGCCCCAAGCCGAGAAGAAAACTGATTTGACTGGAAGCTTTTTCTAGGTTGAAAATGCAAGAGAGAAAAAAAGGAATTGGGATGGAGAATTCTAAGCTGTCCGCAGGCACCTTTGGGAGGACTTTAAAGAACGGGATATTGGAACGGAGGAACTGCGTGAGCCGCAGACCAGAACATATTTTAATGCCGAATAAATTAATGTAGAATCCTCTCCTATCTGTGGTTGCTAAAATGGTCTTAGCAAGGTGCCGCCACCAGAGGATGGATCGATAAATCAATGGACGTGCCAAAACTGCAACCACTGGATCGGCAAAAGTGGCCAGGGGTACCAAAATTACAGGGAAAAACTTTTGCGATGGGGTCATATATAATTAAACTAGGCTCTTTGGCGTTCAGACTTAAGAACTGGGACAGTAATAATTTCCACTCCCCAAACCGCATTTGACTCTCGCCTCTACGTCAATAGAGTTCGAAGACATTTGGAATATATTACACTCTTTCTACATTTGTGATATCGGAAATTAATTCCATTATGAATCGACCAATTCCGAGAATTGAAATAGAAGTCGCATCTTTAGTATTAACAATAAGTACGGTGTTTTACTAAGCACGGTACTTTACTAGTATATTGAAAATAGCAATTAAGGATGCTTTGAAATTTCCCCTTTTTTATAAATTTTCCCAAAATTTTATCACCGGATTTACTAAAATTATAAAAGGTGGAAGAGGCACAATAGAAGAACCGGTTTATATTGCTCGAGGGGGTCGTAAGCAGAAGTTAAATCTGAGAGAGTAAAGAACAGATTTAGCTAAGTATTTATTCATAAATAGAGGGATTAAAGAGTGGAACAGTTTGCCTGAAGAAGTCTTCCGTTACCTAACCTTAATGCCCATACCTAAGAAAGAAAAGGAGTTTAGAAAAAGATGTACATCTCATATAGATATAGAAATGTAAATTTTGAAAATATGTTATTTAAATTTAGATTCAATGTAATGTAAAGGGAGTTATATGTAGCGCCAACTATCTATTGTGTATTGTTTTATTTTTAAATTACTGTATTACTCTATCACTGTATAGACTTATGCCTAACGGTGGCTGAAATTTGTAAATAAATACGCCGGAGCTAACTTTTTCCTAACTGAATATAGAGCTGATGTTAGGACAATTGCGCTAATATTAGGGTATTTCACAGTTTGATTTCCAATTTTATATCTCAATTATTATACGTACATTTCCAATGATTGGTTAATAAAAAGAATCCCGGTTCTATTTGATGGAATTTTTCAATAACGGTAAGAGGAAAATATTGGAATATTCTACTCGAAATTCTTCGTTGGTTTTATTATTATTATTGTATTATTATTATCATTAACTGTAACTAATGTAGTAATGTGTTTGTATTTGTATTTTCGAAATAAATTACTATTAAACTATTATTATTATTACAATTTTTTTCAATTATTTCGACACCATTTGCTGACACACTGCGACCCGGCCGAATAAATACGAATATAAGTTCAATAAATTATAATAATGTCCATCAAAAGTTGAAATTCTAATAACTAATGATGACCATAATAGAATGAAAGGCCTAAAATGGCCGTAAAAGTTATAGATTGAGAATTTAATACGTATAAAGGGATTCACGGAGTTATGAATTGAGTCCCTCACAGGGGCGTAACCAGGAGTTGTCCTAGAGAGAGGTTTAGAGGCATGGAGTAAACACTGAATTGCCTGTTCTCATGGGGGGGGGGGTTGAACCCCCAAAACCACCCCTTTGGCTACGCTTATGGTCCCAGATATTGCTTTCACATCAGATAGATAACTTTTCTCAATTCTTTCGTCGATGAAGTGAACTTTTGGTAAATTTACAAAGTTAACCGTGCGTGGCAATACCTAAAATATGATAATGAAAATTAATTATATAAAACCATATTCATTTATCCTTCCCACATTTTCTGCTTGAACGGCAAAAAATAATAATATCCAAATTTGTGAAGATAATGGACTGTTCCGTTATAAAAAAATAATACTATTTTTAATGGCTCTTTGAAGGTCTTTGAAAAAGGAATCAGAGTTAAGAATAAAAATGTGCAGCGGCGAAATAAAAGATTTTCTTTTCCGCGTTCAAAAATGCAGAAAAACTTCAGTAATTCACGGGATGCAGAAATTTATGCCTAAACCGCGTCATGAGTTTTACTTATTTAAATTTATGCGAGAAAGGTTCCTTTGCCTTCACGGCTTGCACTTGGTAATTATCAGAACCCTGCGGGTTTTTTCTCTCCTTAGGTAAGCGACTCCGGAAGCCCTCTCGAGCCGATTTTACTCCGCCCGGAAATGCAAACCCGAACTCTCAAAATTTTCGAATTCTGAAAAATTCGGGAATTTCGAGCTTCTGTTTAAATACCACCACAAAGGAATACTTTTTCTGCCTCCGTAAATCCCCTCGCGGTGTTTATAATTCTTATTTTTGTATTAATTTTCGTACAGAATACATTTCCAGTTATTTGACTCCACGATTAAAGAGTTTTATAAGTAACCATGACAATGAAGGAGCTGAGAACATTGAACATGGCAACTACTACCATGGTGATGTAAAAAATAAAGGAGTTTGAGTCATACGATGAGCATGCCAAGTTTTGCCTGAAGTTTTGTAAATTACTTTTACAATCATTTAGGAGAGCAAACATTTGGATTGGGAAATGGTTAAACTATGGATGTTAACGATGAAAAATATTCGAAAAAAATGAAAACTATATATATACTATACAGCAAAACGTTTACTCAGATCATAATATTTCTTCAAGTACTGCGGTTTTTAACTGTTAAAATATTAAAAGCAGTAACGACAAATTTGTTAGGCATATTTTAGCCTTAAGAGACCACTCTTGAATCAACCTATTTCTCGACAGGATCACATACAACCATGCCCTAACCGGGATCCAATACCCCGACGTTGCTAGGCCCACACGCTAAACCCTACCCCACCGAGGCTTGAAACCGTAAACCAAGACCTTAGTTGAGTAGACGTGTGTATCGAAAAAAGGATTATCCGAACCCGAAACATTCAGCGGAAGACTTTAAAACTTTTGAAACAAACGCATCGAAGGAGGAATAAAACACACAATTCGGATAAATAGTTTCCGAGCCGAAAATCGAAGCCTAAGCCCTAATTAGGCGCTCTTTTGTTCGTCGACGTACACGTAGCCAGAGCAGCGCCATTCGAACACTTGGGAAAAGAGAAAAAGGAAAAAACAACCTCTTTTTTCCGATATGGAGAAGGTGGCATTCCCAGGGAAATGGCGCGTCATCGCGGAGGACGGTTTAATGGGACGCGTAATTGGTGAAGAGACTCCCTCGCTTTAAAGATGGCAGCACCTCCTGGATGTTAATGGCTTTGAGGTCTCGGGAAAAACACGCGAGGGCCGTAATACATACATGCCTTTAAAAACAAACCGAGTACTCGAAACTGCTTTTATCCCCGCTGCGGAAGAGCTTTTTCGTCGAGGAGGAAAAGTAATAGTTTGTCGGAAGGAAAGACGGCTTTGTGAAAGAGTACGATTTAATTCCAAGAAAAGTCGGAAGGGGGAAGAAAGGGTTTCTCGAGTCCCTCATCCCCCCTTCTACTCCCCCCTCGTTATGAGAGAGCAAATATCGTGCGGAGATTGATAGTGAACGAGATTTGTGAAAACATGTCGATGAAATGGATCGATAGTGGCGCGAGACTCTTGAAAAGTCATTTGAAATGGTTGTTCGAACTGAATTACGAACGAATATAACAGTCTCTGCATAAACACAAACAAACGCCTATACATCGAGACGGATGAAATGTTTCTCGTTTTTTTTTTATTCTTCCTGCAGTCGAACAAATGGATACGGATGCTTCTTTTATCGCTTATTTTTTTTTGTCGATGGATATTTTTCGTCCAATTTCTCCATTGTGGCCCAATCATCGTAGACTGTCGAGAAATCCCATTCGACTATCACCATTACGTCACAAAGATGACGTATTGAACAGAACTTTCCAGAGAAAAGAAAATGGCGTAGAAAAGCTGAATGCCTGTTCCTACTATGCGATGGTAACCTCTGCAAAATGTGGCGATGCGTAGAAGTAAGTGGACAGTTTTTGAAATTTTGCAGTTTTCGGAACTATTCTGCAGATAATAAATAACAGATAGTAATAAATTCTGCAGATAGTAATCTTATATGATTTCTTCGTTGAATTTCTACATTTAGGGTTTTTACACAGTGAAACCTACAGCGGAACCTGTAAATGGCGGAAACTTGTCGATCGCGGAAAAATTTCTCACTTCCGATCTGCGGGAAAGAAATTCCTATCCAGTACTTTGAGCCTGTTTATTGTGAAAACCTGTCCCCAACGGAATATTATTCTGGCACCATGCGATTCCACTATAGACAAGTTTCACTGTATGAGTGTGTACCTATAATTTAAACAAATAATCGCACTTCTAGTGAAACATCATAGGTATCTCATGCAAATGTGTGTAGTAAGGGTCTCATTACTTGAGACTAATACTCGAAGGAATGACAGTAATTGATTGTAGTGCTTTTAATTTGGTATTTAGGTAAAAGATTTATTAATACAAGTATAACAAAATTTTGCTATTGAAATTGTTAGTTTAATGATCAAATACTGTAGCTAGGTAATAGTTAATACGGGTATGTTCCAAAGTAAATCAACAAAATTGCATATAAAGTGTAGCACATAATTCCGCCAAATAAAGTCCTATGTATGTATGTATAATTTTCAGTATTTATGTCGCATTATGTTCAACGGTATTTCCGAATTTAATGTAAGTCGATACGATGGATTGTGTGGCAACTCGAGGATGTTTTGCTAGCTTTAGAACACAGTTCAAGCGATTGCACATTGAAAATCTAATTTCCAACAGATTTCTAACTAATGATTTCTAGTGGGCATATTTAATCCGAGGTTTAAAAACACTCCGTGAGCCGTATGACGACAGATGGAACTCGCTTTTAAGGGAAAACGGAAAGTTCCGGATTACCGATATCTAGGAATTACCCTGCGTGCATTTCGAAAAGAAAGCTACCATTCTCAAGGGTTCCACAATAGGAAATCATTTTCAATAATTTCAAAAGATTCACATTTTTCTTTTGTTTGCAGAAAGATTTGATGTTTCCTCGGAGAGTGGTTCTCAAGAAATCTTCCAGGGTTGTCTATCGGGTACGTTCGTCGGCTAATTCCGACGTTTCGGCAACAGCCTCTGTTGCCATCTTTAAGGATTAAACTGCATTTCTTTCATACAAAAGTAAAATTTAAAATTAGACTATAAGAAGAACGACCCGCCTAGTAATTCAATTCACAAACAGAAATCCAAGAAGAGAAACAGAGAAACTTCTGCTGACAAATATTAAAAAAACAAATGTTTTAAAATTATTCACTTGATATTTGAATTAAAACAGCTTATAAACAACAAGAATTATCAATTAAAAACCAAAGATTGTATATTGGTTGAAATTAATCCAGAAAATAACAACGAATTCCTCGGACAGAACTTTCAAGATAAGGAACAATCCTTTAAAATAAAATACGAATCACTTCGTTGATCGTAAACTATATAACAGCAACGCCATCTATTCTAGATTTCATTTCTCTAGACGCGCCTCTTAGATTCATAATCCGAATTGCTTCGAGTTGGTCTCCCCGAGCCGCCTTCGCAGTTCGCCATGATTGTTTTCGAACACTCCTCCGTCATCGGAAAATCCCAGACGACTTAATTATTCACTTTTTTGCAACGACTCCTTCTGGAGACACGCTGTCTCTCTCCGTTTCTTAATTTTAATGCGACACGTTTCTCATGTATTCGGATGGATGAGATTGCCTTCATAAATCATTCTAATTGCGACTCAGTCTTTGGACAGCTCCTTCATTACCAGATCCTTACGCATTCCCTCGTCTTCTGCTTTCTGATACGCCTCCTTTCTTTCATTAGCTCATCTATCAATTACTACCGTAAAAAAACGAATATTTTGATGGAACGAGATGAGTGTCTACAGATTCATTAGTCCACTGATGAATTCGTTGCATTATTATTTCCTTTAATTGTATCTTTTCTTATCTTCTATAGATTACCTTAGTACACTTTTCGGGATCTCTTTAGGTACATACATACATTGGTATTCATGTCGTATACGGTCAGCAGATTATTTTCGGTCTGCTACAATATATTTTGATTCGATTAAGAAGGAATGATCTTTAACTTTAATCTCTCACTCAAACAATAAAACAATCTTTCATACATATATGTAATTAACAAAAGAAAATGTTCTATATACTCCGAATTAAAAATGATTAAGGATAATTCTAAATCTTCATATACACATGTACCCTGCAAATCACCTTTCCGTGTGCAGGGGGTGCGTTAAAGATAAACAGATATGAAAAACAGCGAAGTGACTGGGACTCGAACCCAAGTCTCCCACTTGGGGTGCATTAGAGGGTAAATTGGTCCATTATTTAATTTCAGAAATTGTAACCGCAATTTTGCAATTGTATTTCTCAAATATAAAGCAATGGACACTTAATTTAGCTGGTCCGTTGCTGCTTAATAAATTCTGAGAAAGTACATTTCCGGAAGACGTAATCAATATTATGCGGCCTCCTTCCGCTAATTAGAACAATCCGACAACGAGCGTAAAATGAGAGAAATAGATGCGAGGAGAAGTCGTTTTAGGGACTCATTCTTTTCGCGAACGATACGCAATAAAAATACGCTAAAGAGGAAACTTAGACGGATTACATCCTCTGTCACTCACCGAAAGGCTGCTTGCAGAGTATTCACTTAGATGTAAGTAATTTTCTAATATAAATTTCCTTGACACTTGGTTTTCTAAATAGGAACATAAGGAATATATGGAAAATTCTGGTATATGACACATGGAATATAATAAATGGAATACATTGGGATACATGGAATTATGAGAGTCAGTAACCACTGGATAGTTATGTAACATGGAATAATACATTGGCTGCGTGATCAGGAAGGAAAAAATACTACCAGCTGTTCATGAATCAGAGGTTTGAAAACACTCCTTAAACCGTATGTCGGAATATGGAAATCGCGTTTGGAGACAAAGGGAAAGTTCCAGATTACCGATTTTAAGGAATTACCCTATGCGCATTTCGGAAGCAATGTTTCCATTCTCAAGGCTTACACAATGGGAAATCCCTTGAGAATGGAATATTTGTTTTCGAAATGTTCATAGGGCAATCCCTTAAAATCGGTAATGAATTCTCGCTCTCTCATAGTGAAACCCTTGAAAATGGAAACATTGTTTCCGAAATACATTTAGGGTGATTCCTAGAAATTGGTTAAGCGGAACTTCCTCTTTGCCGCCAAACGTGAGTTCCATCTGCCAACAAATGGCTTACCAATTGTTTTTGACCTCTCTTATTTAACCGTTGTGTGGAAGCATGAAAAATATGGGTGGATGAGAAAGGCACAGGATAAGATTATCTACGAGGAGACTATGAATAGTTTTCAAAGAAGAGAAAAAGGCTGATGAAAATCCGGTAGAATGAGGCGAATGAACCAAAAGTGTTCTCGAAACGTTAAAAATAAACCAAACAATTTATTTTATACTCTCAAACAAATTTAAATAGCTTTCAATCCAAAACCGAATTATATGCAGATCATGGGACGTTTTCATGTTTACCATTGGTAAGTACTCCGCAAATAATTCATTTGACATCCAAACTTTCCAAACTTAATTTACAACGGCCTTATCAGAATAATTGCTTCCATTGCAGCCTAATGAATAGCTTTGAAACTGCTCCCGAGTTCAATTTCCATTCGAACAAAACAGCTATTCCTCCATTCGCAGAAACTTCGGATGGCTTTTTTTAAATAGGCACCGCTCCAATTTTTCCGCAACGTTTCCCATTCCGCTTAATATGAATTGCAACGAACTGATTTGCATTTAACGGCATCTGAATGGATCACGACAATCTATTGATTTTTTTTAAATAATGCAGCTTTTGTCTTTAGCCGAGGATGCGGATTACATCTCTCTGAATGCAACGCCTTGAGAGTTTACCAATTCACTTGCTATGTGGGCTAGAGGGCACTTCTTACTAAAATCTCGTCTGAATACAGGCGTCGTTTGTTTTTCGATATATTTATTCATTATTCCATTTGCATATTCCGTAGTTCTGCGTTCCAAAGGAATATGGCCACGAGAAGTGAGGTTATTCTTGCTAGTTAACCCGCGTTTTTGGAGGTTTCGACAATGTCGGATGGACATACACAAATTAACGCTTGATATAATCAAATGACATAAAAACTAAAATGGGAAAGACGATAGTAACTTCGTTTTTGAATAAATTATTCCACGCTATACCATTTCCTTTTCTCGTTTAGCCTGATTTTTAAATACAGACCTCAATGGAGGAAATTTTGAAACTCATACCGGAAAATAAAGCGGTGCAACTATATTAACATAAAAGAAAAATTAAACGCGGCTGTTATTGAATCCGAGGTTTGAAAACACACCGTAAGACATATGTTGGCGGATGGAAACGGGAATTTCCGGTTTACCGATTTCTGGAAATCGCACATTTTTGGAAACAATGTCTCCATTCTAGAGGGTACCACAATATAAAAATGAGAATGCCTTGAGAATAAAAAGTCTGTTTCCGAAATGCTTATTGGGTAATTCCTAAAGATCGGCAAGGAATTCTCACTTTCCCATTGTGAGACCCTTGAAAATGGAAACATTGTATCCGAAATACGCATAGGGTAACTACTAGAAATCGGTAAACCGGAACTCCCTCTTTGCCTCCAAACGCGAGTTCCATCCGCCGACATACGGCTTATCGAGTGTTTTTAAACCTCTAATACAGCAACATGGTCAAATTTCTACCTTTGACATTTTTACGTTGTCAAGACTTGTATCGAATTTCTCTAGCTTATGAGACTGTTCGACTGTTATTTCAACTTCTTCCACAATATGTCATCTTTGTTTAGCAATGAATGCATTTCCAGAATTAAATTTTCAACAGAATTCTTGCATCCTTACTGGTAAAACAACTGTATCATTTAAATAAGAATTTATTTAAAATATAGGACCGTACATACTATTTAAGCTGAAAAGTTTTGAACGCTTTTGACAGCTTTGAATTCCGAGGAAAATGGGATCTTACTTTGAGCCTTTTTACCTACTAAATGAAACATATCTTCCCTATTGTTATACGTTATTTTATCCTTCATCAGATTTTATAGTGCACGTTATTTTTATCGCACACGTTATTTTTTCGTACACGCTATTTTATCGTACAAGTTATTTTATCTTACACGTTACTTTATCGTATACGTTATTTTATAGTATTTTACACGTTTTTTATCGCACACCTTACTTTATAGTATCTTACACGTTACTTTATCTTATACGTTATTTTAACGTACAAGTATTTTTACAGCACACATTATGTTATGGTACACGTTATTTAAGTTAAATATAACATTTCGCAGCAGAGTAAAGAGAAAAGAGAGCGAAGAAATAAGACTGTATCTGGAGGAACTCAGCACTTATGAGAAATGGCTGTCCCGACAGACAGAAAGGGGTATGCGAGCAGAAGGGTGCGAAGAGGAATGAAGAATAATTGGCAAAAAGAAGGGGAAGAGATGATTAATAGAGAAGAGGGGGGACGCCGAATAAAAAAAAGAAGGGCGCGTGAGATCGTGCGGGAGGAAGCCAATGTCTGTATCGATTCGCACGGCGCTTTTCTTTTTTTTATATCGGTGCCGCAACGTGCATTTTAAAATGGGAAGTGCGTGCGTCGAGGGTGCGATTTCGTTTGGGAGTTTTTTTCGAAACGGAATGAGCGGTGGAGGATGAAAGGTGGGGATGTAACACACGTGATCCAGTGCGGAAGCTGCGTTGGAGTGCAAACACGGCTCGCTTTAATAATTCGAGAGCTGAGAGGTAAGTTTAACGCTAAGCGCGCGGAGGTAAGTGTGTTACTGCTACATATGGATTTCAGAGGATGCATTCGAAACATCAGTCCCATTTACGGATCGCGTGTTCTAAAAAGTGAAGCTTCCGTGGGATTAAAAAAGTGTGCGCGACAGAGGTTTTTGTCGTTGGAAAGCCATTGGCATTGAATGTAAGGGGGATTGCGTTTTTAGAGTATTTATAATGTTTCCATTGGAACAAAAATGAGTGATTTAGCTCTCTGCAGCTTAGAATTGCTTTCGCGAGGACTGGACATTATAACGATAATGTCACAGGTAGTCTAAAACAAGAAATTACTCATTCATAAATCGGGACACAGAGAAACAAGTCTTTCGCATCATTTTCTGTGGGATTTTGTATAGATTCAGAACAGATGTTGATTGACAGAATCTGGGCCATTCACTCATAATAATTCTCTCTCAATCAGATAGGAAGTATCCCTACTTTTGACGGTAAAAGAAGCTTAGAGGTACTGGGATGCACTACTTTTTAAATAAGAAATAATTATTAGTGATTTTAAAATACTCCGTAAGCCGTATCTCGGCAGATAGAAATAGCGTTTGGAGGCAAACGGGAAGTTCCGGATTACCGATTACAAGGAATCACCCTATGCTCATTTCGGAAACAATGTCTCCATTCTCAAGGGCTTCACAATGGGAAAATTTTTTTTTTTTTTTTTCGAGAATCAGCTCCTTAAAATCAAGATTTTGTCGTTTCTAAATCAACGTGGGTTAGTGCAATAGGTGGAAATTTCAATGCGAATAAATATTGTAATAAAAGTCTTGTTGATTTCAAATAACTACAACTACTCTTAATTATTTCAGTAACAGCTGTTTTCGGGAATATTTTTTGCAGTGTTCTGAGAGCAATATCATCATATAAATTAAAGGCGCAATCGTTAACGAAGAAAGGCATGTCGTTTAACGACAAAGACGAGACTTGATGTTTGAGATTGTGACCGTTGCTGAGGCAACGTTACATTGTTGGCATTGTTATATATTATTTGTTGCGCTACGTAACAGTCATTTTCCACAACTAATGTATACCTTCCTATATCTAAATAACTCTTGCCTCTGCCTACAATTTCCATTCCTCCCTAACTTAGATTACTTTCTTGAGCGATTCCTTCCCTCTAAATTCTGGTCCTTCTCCAGCCTCCGTTTTCTTTCTTCAATCAATACCCTGTCCTCCTCCATCATCCCCAGCTCTTCCTCTTTTATTTTCTTATCAATCCAACTTATCTGAAAGCCCTTCAATCTCTTAATTTCCTTCCTTCTTTTGGTTTTCACGCCCACGCCGCACACCCAAAAATCTTCGGCACTAGGATTTACCGGCCTTTTCCTGATATTTTTTTGTAAGCCCCAAGACCATTATTTCCCCTGCATAATGAAAGCTATTCTTTCCCTATATTTTACTGCCCTACTAAAAAGGAGAAACGAGCATGAAGAAAGTCTGACAGGTCCGGGAAACGAAACCGAGTAGTCCACTTTCCGGAAGGCTGCTTTAGCCACTTCGGCCATTGTACCAGAACAATAATACATGCCGTTTTGAAAAATTGGGAGAATGACTGTTCTGGCACGATAGCTGAATTGGCTAGAGTGGAAAGTTGGTTGGCGGAAAATGGAAAATCCGAGTTCGATTTCCGATCCTTTCAGACTTTTTAATGTCCATTTCTTCTTGGAAATATTCCTTGCTATACGCCTTAATGTGCAAAGTTACCTTCCATCCCGTCCCTTGCAATACTAAAAAGACAAAAATGACCGTATGATATGCATGATTAGTCTAGTATATTCTTCAGAATACCTTAACTGGGAGTATACGGCATTAAAGAAAGTCATGAAAAGGAAAACGGGGTCAAATATTTGATCAGCAACATTGGTCATTTAAAAGTAAAACCGATACAAATGCTTATAATACATTTCTTTGCAATATCGGGTACTAACTTTTTAGCTCTTCTCCGGAACACGTTGATAAAATATCGAGTAAAATCGAACCGGTTAATAAATTACCAATGGATATCAATTTCAGCCTTGTATTATCCGTTTATGTTTGGGTAAAAAAGCGGAGATGCCGATTCCAAAGAATTCGATCACCCTCCTAATATGAATGTTGTGAGTTTGTTGGCAACAATCAAATTACCAATTCTCATAATTTAAAATAGCTGACAATCGATAAAGCCTTGACTCCTTAGCAGGAGGTGGAGGCAACAAAGACAGAAAAATTCGATAAATTTAGTCATGCATTTATAATGAGTAATTAATCAACATTGGCTGCACTAGGATCAACATAGATGGATCAAAAACAAAACAGATAAAATACTGAAAAGTCTCATTGTTTGAAATTGCTTCGTTGCTGAAACTGCTTGTTTGTTTAGAATCATTTCATTGTTGCAAATAGTTTAACAGTTTACGATTGTTTCATTGTTAAATCAATTCCCTGTTTTCAACATCTTTTAATTTCTTCATTTTTGTTGTTGTTTAATTGTTGAAATTACTTCACTTGTTGGAATTATATCATTGTTGAAAATCGCTTCACTCTGTTGACTTCGTGAGTTATTCCATTGTTTTAAAATTTTCATTGTTAATACTACCGTATTCGTTATACAGGAAATTATATGTAATAATATGCTTAATTTTGGTATTATTGAGAAGAGAAATTAGTGGCGAGTTCTTCTCGAGTCAGGAATTTCTTCACAAAGAGGAAAATGAGGGTAGTAGAGGAGGAGTGTGAATAAAGCAGGTAGAATTAGGGCGAAGAGATGAAAAGAGAGACCCGTAAATTATGTAGTAGGAATGGAATATATGAAGAGATGTGTAGATGGATGTGAAAAGAAAGATGCAAGAGAAAACTGAAAATCATAGGGAAATACCATCAACGAACGAGAAAAATAACGATAATAATAGAAAACATAACTAACGATAGCTATCCATAAAATAATAACAGTAATAATAACAATATTTATTCTGAAAGATAATAGGATGATTGTTACCTATTTATTTATTAAGTGAATCGAATTCAAAATTGAAAAAGTTTTCGATTTTCGTTGAAAATGTGCCGGAGTAAAATTAGGGTTATCATAAGATTATTTCCTCTTCCACAGAGATGAGTTCGATTTTTAAATTTAACAAACGCTTCTTCAAAGTTTTGTAAATGAATTTCTGTTCCGTTCGCAGTTTATCATACTGCCTTTATGAAGGGAGATGGCACTTTGACAGAAAAAAGGAGATCCTGATAGGAACCCCATCCATTGAAACCGTCAATTGGCGAGAGTCTAATTAAGCGAAAAGCTCTTTCAAATCTACTCTCGAGTGATGGGTATTGACTGATAACCTTTGGAATCCTTCAACATATCATTTACATGTCCATCAATGGAGTGAACGAGGAAGAAGTTCTTGAAGCATTAGCTTGACAGGATATTACAAAGCCTTCCGCTGAGCGAATGCTCACAAATTTATCGAAAATGTTCGAGAACTCTCTAATTAATTACCAACATTTTACTCTTGCTTTCTCAAAAAGTCGACAACCGCCAGTAATAATTGCTATTCCAAAAGTTACCAGTGTTTTCAAAATAAATCAGTCTCCTATTCAAATTTTAAAGGTATACAGAATCGGCAATTGTTTCGACGACATCAATTTTAGAGACAAGTTAATTTTCTTACCACGGCGTAACAATTAATGATTGTTGCGATGTAAGGGGATCTAAGTAGCAGCGGAATCAATGAGGAATCGAACAACAATGGTTATGCAAACAAAGGAATTAACGATGGTTATGTAAACAAACATTTCTACTGAGTTACATAAATTAACGAGATTTTCTGTAACGGTCTTCCAGCTGATGTCAGTCTTAAAAGGTATGGGCCAAAAAAAAAGGCAAGAACTCTCATTGTTTCCTATTAAATGTTAAATGTTATCAAGTTATCGTATACATATATAAGGAATCTCGTTTTATTCGTGAAAAAAGTTAATTACACTGGTTATATTTTTCTTTCTATTGTTTTATTTACATCCACTAAATTTGCTGATATCGCCTAACCCCAGTGAGTTCTGGCCTTCGAATAGACGCAGTTTGCTCTACGATTCGGCCGGCGCTTATTACATTTAGCACTGAACTCTCCAATTCTGGGATCGCCGATACGAGCGGTTTGAGATACTCGCTCTATCGATGCGGCCGCCATCTATTAGATGAAATCTGAAGCCGTTGCGGGAACACGAGAGAATTACGAACCACGTCGGGCCGCTCTTTTCTAAAACGAAGTGACTGCAAAAGTATAAATGTCTCCTTCATCATTAGAATTAAAGTGATCTCCTTTTGTGTCTCAGATCATCCTAAGCCTATAATTTCAGTATTCATCTTATACGAACTGCAGACATTTCTCATACATTTGCATTCGTCATCAATTCAATTCTTCGATTCTTTCGATATTTTTCGTCTTGACCCTACTTACTTTTTTTATACTTCCTAGTTAATTTTTCTAATAACCAGACATTTTTCGACTTTATCGAAATTTAAAATATCATTAACCTCCTTATTTTCTCAATATCTAATAAGTTTTGCACTCACAGAGAAACCGTAAATGAACATTGCTCATTATCCGAAATACTTTCCCAACAAATATACCAATACTTACGGGAGACTTATTGGCATTCAATTGAAATATATTTAGTATTGGGATAACTGAAATATTTTCCCTGATTATCATAAAAGTAAGAGAGAGAAATAAGAGAAAAATCACAAAAATGAGAGATAGTATTAAATTTTTAACTTAACAAATGCTTGTTGCTGTTAACGTTGTTTACAAAGAGGTACAATGATTACAGTATCACATACAAGCATTTGTTAAGTCAAAACATATATGCTTTTTTGTCAAATTAATATGAAATATTGTTCGCCGATAACAACCTTCAGATCATATACGAAGAGAATACCGAATTTCCGATGAAGTGAATGGCACAAAAGTATCATTTGGAGCTTCACAACAATCGTCACCGTGGATAAATTCACTCGCCGCGCAACAATGTAGAATCCCCGATAGATAAACCAGTGGAAGCGACGGAGGGAGGCAACAATCAATTGTTGCCAACAATAAAACGGTAAAATATACCGCGCAGACAGCCTCGTAAACGAAATAAAGGGGAAGTGGAATTGATTTGAAGGGATAACGAAGCTCATTCTTAGTTTCCTAAAACGGAAAGTCAGTCATTTCCGTCAGGGGGGCGGAGGAGGCGGGCGGGGGCGTATTTGGAAGCCGCAGATTATTTCGAGGAGGGCTGTGTGGACGGAAAGTGAATATTCGAGAGAAATGGTGAAAAAGACGCAGGCAGTTGATGAATGGGTGCGATTTGCATATCGACACGCGCTTAATTCGGAGAATCTTTTCCTTCGCGAGTCAAATGCGGCGGGGAAAAGAGAATTAAGAGAGAAATGGGGACGCATTATTCATCGGAAAGGCGCATTGAGTCGAAATTCCGGAGGGTAACGTTATTCCGACGAAATCAAGAAGGATTTTCCAAACTTCTGTTCGTTTGTTATTCAATACGCTGACAAGCGGTTGGGGAATTCGGATTGGGCGAGGCTCGCCCGCGCAACCGCACGCACATTCCGTTGCCAAAACAAACATCGGCGGAAAAGTGACAAAAGGCTCGCTAAATGCGCAGGATCCTTGAAATTCGCGAGTTTTTCCCGTTTTCCAGCGAGGTGTTTATTTCTCTTCGAAATTGTTTTTCTATGAGAAATGGAATGGCTCGCGAAGTATACGGGGCCCTTGCGCGCACTTAAATAAACATGGAGGTAATATAACGAAAGACGCAAGTATAGAATAATAATTAAACTGAATCAATTGACCACATCGTGGGAGGATGTTCTGCTCTTGCCAGCCACGACTGCACTGCCAGACAGACAGACAGACAGACCAGCGCCAGACAGTGTAGTCAGTCTGGAAAATTACCCACCAAAGGTTTGCAATTACTAAAGAACTGAGGGCTAACAATACGCAATACTGCAAATACAAATCGATTAACATATTAGAAAATAAAAAGTACAAATTATGCTGGGATAGACAAATCATGACATATCACAATTAAAGCCAATATACCTGATATAATTCTCATTGATAAAATTAATTAGGAAGGTTTAATACTTGACATAGCTCTCGACACTTAACTTCAAAGCGTATAATCAAGAAATATATCCCCGAGTTAGCAATGTATATAATAAAAAAACAATCGAACTTAAAATATGTGACAATAGTTCCCATAATTATATCCACAACAGGCCTAAATCACCTGCAGCCAGTTTGGAAAAGTTAAACCAGAAGTTAACTTGTATTTAATTCAAAATTCTGTGATTCTGGATCCCTGCCATTTAATTAGATCGCTTTTAAATGAAGACTATATAGTAATATTTATGATTGTATGGAACTTGACAACTTTCCGTTCTTATAACGCCGTCACTTTGTAGCGAGAACGGAATAAAATTATAATAACAATAGTAATAATGATAATCGATAATAATCGATCGAAATATCGATTCTGACCATCACCTAACACGAATCAAAATTAAATTCACCCCGAGGAGAATCCATCAGAAAAAAACATACATACAGAAATTCGATACGAGTAACATTAAAGAATGCAACGTCAAAGAAGAGTGGGAGAAAGAATAGGCAAGCACATGGGAAGAGTTCCATACAAAAATCACACAAAAAGCACAGGAGCTAATCCCACTGAAAAAGAACTCAAAACACCCTTGGTGGGACTCGAATTCGAAAAGGCACTGGAAAAGCGCAAACAAGCATTCCAGGAGTATAATAGTAAGAAGTCCCCAGAAAGTCAACAACTTTTCAACGAGATTAGAAAATAGGTAGCAAAGACTATAAGGGAAACTAAAAGGAAGTACATGAAGAAACAACTAAACTCCATAGAAGAGAACTTCCGCAACTACAACACGAAAATTCAGGAAAAATCCGTGGATACACACCACAAAATTTGTGCTTCAGAAAACAAAATGGAAAATTAGCACTAACAAATCAGGAAAACTGTCAGGTGCTGGCGCAATATTTCTCTGATCTTCTCAATTGCCCCGAACCCAACACCAGATTTGTAGACTTCAAGAAGGCGTACGACTCTATCGATAGAGAATCTCTGTTCAACATCCTAGAAGAACAAGGACTCGATCCCAAAACACTAAGACTGATCAAACGGACATTGACAGACACTACTTCTACAGTGAATTTCATGGGCGAGATTTCTGAGCCCTTCCCGATCAAAACCGGAGTATGCCAAGGAGACGGGCTATCCCTTCTCCTCTTCAATCTGGTTCTGAACAAAGTTATCATAGAATGGGAAAAAGAACTGAAAATTCAAGGATACCGGAAATCAATACGACTCGGACGACCTAAGGACAACACAGAAATGACATGCCTAGCCTTCGCAGACGACCTAGCCATACTCTCAGGCAATGAAACAACAGCAACCAAACAGATAGAAGTCCTCAAGGAATGTGCAGAGAAAGTCGGCTT
>KZ308338.1:470329-532053 GCA_000376725.2 Ladona fulva | reverse complement strand
GTAAAGTTCGATTTTATCGGTTACAGACTTTATTTCTTTCGCAAAATTAAAATGGAAGGAATAGTCGCATAAGATCGAGTTAAGTACCAAAAGAGGGGAAATTGAATACACATTCTTATATTTGTCGTGGAATATCGCTTTCGATTCGAAGTTGAGAGAATTTAGATAAAATATACGAATATTTTGCGAAATTTTGAGGTTGTAAACAATCCGTCCTCCTGAAGACCAATGTTACTGATACCACTTGTTATTAAATGTTTTGAAAAGTGTTACTCATAGGTTCATTGTGCTGCAGTTCCTCGAAAAAGCGATCTGGCTGAATGAGAAAAGCAATTTATATGTAACTCTCATTCCTCAGTAATGAAAGCTAACCTCAATCCTCATCCTGTCAAGTAAGCCTCACTCCTTCTTCAAAGCTTTTGCTAGTTAATGATTGAAGGGCTTGAGCTCAGATGAGCTTTCGGGGTGATGACTTTGCTAACATATAGCACGTGCCAGAAATATTAACCCAATTTTATCAACGGTCCCGCAGAGATGACAATAAAATTCGTGAATTCCATCTTTAAGTGTCGATTTCTTTTTAAGCTATTTACATGTAATGTACGAAAATGCTATGTAGTGAATGTCAATATATAATGAGGTAATTGATTTCGGCCAACTAGTTTATAACACTTGAGTAACACAACTTCAGTTATTAGCAAAACCCCTTCCCATAAGAAGGTGAACCACTTCATGAGTCAGATTAAACGCTTGGAGAACGTCTAGTTGGGGACAAAGAATTAACAACGACATCAATTAAACTGGTATGCATCTTCGATTATGTAAATAAATGCTTCAAGTTCGTTACCTGAGCACAACAGCATATAGGATGCGATTGCGGAGTTCCCAACGCAACTGATATTGGAGGTCAACGGCTTTCTGCCTTCCCTCATCCATTCGACTACTCCATCGGCTTGAAATTCACTTTAGAGTGCTGTAATGAATCTAATTAATATTCATGATTGTTTATTGGAACACTGCTCGTTCTTGATTGAAGATGATGAAACTAACAGTATAGCAGCAGGATGATTCAAGAAAGATTTCCAGAAGGAAAACCAATGAGTTTATGGATAAGAAAGCTTGCTACCACAAATTTTGTTTAATGTTAAAATAATTAACACTGGTTAATAGGAAGTTAATAATTGTTTTTTCTGGGCATTCTTCAATTCAGGAAACAAAATTATTCAAAATACAAGGTGCCCCTTTCGAACCTCCCAGTTTTCAAATTTCAAGAATTTTGGGACCGGCTAAAATGAATCCTGAAAATGATCATGCTGCACTCTGGCGACAATAGTTGGCACGTCTGATATATCAATTCTTTGAGATGCTCCAGCATATGGTGCAATTTCATTATCATATCTACCTAATAATAATAATAATAAAACTAATAATAATGCGGCTTTATTTATTTATAAAAGATTGAGACAACCAAGTCTCATCTTACATCGACCCCTTTGTCATTTGAAGTTGAAACGAGATAGCTTAAAAAAAGTGCATAGAAGAAATCTACTTGTGGATTTAAAGGTATGCACATAGAAAGAATACACCACAGCAGGAAAACACCCGCAAAAAGGGGTGTGATATACCTGCTAAAGCTAGTGATAGATTATTAATTTTTTAGGGAAATGACAGTCTAAATCAGATCAGATCAGGCAAAGAAGAATTATGACATGCACATTACCTCATGACATTCTATAAAATCATATTAGAGCTATTATTGGAGCAGCACGGGATATTTTTCGCTGCTAATTTTCAAGTATCTTAAACTGGAGCATACATATGCGAAAGGTCTGCAATAAAGACGTTATTTACTATTTATTTATCTATCTATCTATATATATAAAGCAGAAATTCTGTGGGTTTGTGTGTTTGTGGGTTTGTGTGTTTGTTTGTTCGCGATTGGAGTCCACACCGTTTGTCCGATGTGCATCAAACTTTGCGTACGTGTTCTCCGTTAGCCGGAAGGAAGTACTGTCAACTTTTCATTCGCAAAATTTGCTGTGTTTAAACCAAGATCGTTCAGATAGATTTCCATAAGAAATACCAGTAAAGTTCGATTTCATTGGGTGCAGACTTTATTTCTTTAGCAAAATTAAATTAGAAAGAATAGTCGCATAAGATCGAGATTAGTACCAAAAGAAGGGAAATTGAATACAGATTCTTATTATTGTCGTAGAATAAAGCTTTCGTTTCGAAATTGCGAGAATTTAGATAAAATATGCGAATATTTTGTGAAATTTTGAGGTTGTAAACAACCCGTCCCCCTGACGACCAATGCGATTGTTGATTCCGAGTTCAGGCATTTTCCCATAAGAATGCATTTGTATTTTGGCCCATTTAGAAGCAAATGACGATATGAAGAGGATGAAAATTTTCAGAGATTTTAATTATATCAGTCACGAACAATTTGTAGTGATGAATTACAGGGGCAACAAACATGCGTAGCACCGTAATAAATTAGTGGAGATGGAGGAGTAACTTTTTATTTATCATTTCGGACTCTTGACAATTATACGATTAAAGTTACCAGAATCGGAAGTTGAAAATCTTGCAAACTTAACCATTACTTTGAGACATGTTAATAATAAGAGGGAAATTCCATAATGATTCACATTCTTATTGTTGATTGTAGATTTCGGCTTCGAACTTTGATTAGAAAATTTTTGTTTTCAATAACCTGTTCCATTGGACTAAACTAAGATGCAAGATGTTATTTTCTCTTATGTACAAATAGGTATACTATATTTAATCCGACATCTATTTTCCCCATTGAGAATCAACGGGCACTTCGACATTGCGAGAATTTAGATAAAATATGCGAATATTTTGTGAAATTTCGATATTGTAAACAACCCGTCCCCCAGACACCAATGCGATTGATTCTGAGTTCATACATTTTCCCATAAGAATGCATGTGTATTTAGACCCATTTAATAGCAATTGACGATATGAAATGGAGGAAATAATTCAGAGATTTTAACTATTACAGTCACGAACAATTTGTAGTGATGAATCGCAGGGGCAACAAACATACGTAGCACCGTAATGAACTAATGGAGATAAATGAGCAACTTTTTGTCTATCAATTCGGAATTGAAGTTGAAAATCTTGCAAACTTGCACATTGATTTGAGACATGTTAATAATAAGATGGATATTTCCTAATGATTTACATTCTTATTGTTGATTGTGGATTTCGGCTTCGAACTTTGATTAGAACATTTTTGTTTTCAATAACCTATTCCATTGGACTAAACTAAGATGCGAGGTGTTATTTTCTCTTACGCACAAATTGGTGTGCTATATTGAATCCGACATCAATTTTCCCCGTTGAGAATCAACGGGCACTTCAGCTAGTATTTATATAAAGCAGAAATTCTGTGGGTTTGTGGGTTTCTTTGCGTGTTTATCTGAGATTGGAGTCAACACCGTTTGTCCGATATGCGTCAAACATTGCATACGTGTTCTCTGACAATGAGATCCGGAAGGAAGTACTGTCACCTTCTTATTCGATAACTTTGCTGGGTTTGAATCAAATTCTTTCAGATAGATTTCCATAAGAAATACACGTAAAGTTCGATTTTATCGGTTACAGACTTTATTTCTTTCGCAAAATTAAAATGGAAGGAATAGTCGCATAAGATCGAGTTAAGTACCAAAAGAGGGGAAATTGAATACACATTCTTATATTTGTCGTGGAATATCGCTTTCGATTCGAAGTTGAGAGAATTTAGATAAAATATACGAATATTTTGCGAAATTTTGAGGTTGTAAACAATCCGTCCTCCTGAAGACCAATGTTACTGATACCACTTGTTATTAAATGTTTTGAAAAGTGTTACTCATAGGTTCATTGTGCTGCAGTTCCTCGAAAAAGCGATCTGGCTGAATGAGAAAAGCAATTTATATGTAACTCTCATTCCTCAGTAATGAAAGCTAACCTCAATCCTCATCCTGTCAAGTAAGCCTCACTCCTTCTTCAAAGCTTTTGCTAGTTAATGATTGAAGGGCTTGAGCTCAGATGAGCTTTCGGGGTGATGACTGTGCTAACACGTGCCAGAAATATTAACCCAATTTTATCAACGGTCCCGCAGAGATGACAATAAAATTCGTGAATTCCATCTTTAAGTGTCGATTTCTTTTTAAGCTATTTACATGTAATGTACGAAAATGCTATGTAGTGAATGTCAATATATAATGAGGTAATTGATTTCGGCCAACTAGTTTATAACACTTGAGTAATACAACTTCAGTTATTAGCAAAACCCCTTCCCATAAGAAGGTGAACCACTTCATGAGTCAGATTAAACGCTTGGAGAACGTCTAGTTGGGGACAAAGAATTAACGACGACTTCAATTAAACTGGTATGCATCTTCGATTATGTAAATAAATGCTTCAAGTTCGTTATCTGAGCACAACAGCATATGGGATGCGATTGCGGAGTTCCCAACGCAACTGATATTGGAGGTCAACGGCTTTCTGCCTTCCCTCATCCATTCGACTACTCCATCGGCTTGAAATTCACTTTAGAGTGCTGTAATGAATCTAATTAATATTCATGATTGTTTATTGGAACACTGCTCGTTCTTGATTGAAGATGATGAAACTAACAGTATAGCAGCAGGATGATTCAAGAAAGATTTCCAGAAGGAAAGCCAATGAGTTTATGGATAAGAAAGCTTGCTACCACAAATTTTGTTTAATGTTAAAATAATTAACACTGGTTAATAGGAAGTTAATAATTGTTTTTTCTGGACATTCTTCAAATCAGGATACAAAATTATTCAAAATACAGGGTGCCCCTTTCGAACCTCCCACATTTCAAATTTCAAGAATTTTGGGACCGGCTAAAATTAATCCTGAAAATGATCATGCTGCACTCTGGCGACAATAGTTGGCACTTCTGACGCGGGGATATCAATTCTTTGAGATGCACTAGCATATGGTGCAATTTCATTATCATATCTACTGTAGTTTTATTTCCCTGGGCCTTTGAAATGTGGAAGGATTGAAAGGGACACCCTGTCTAAGTGACGTCTAAGTGACAGAACTTTAAAAATGCAATATTCTAAGTCACTATTTATTATTTATGCGCAGTAACACCAAGTCAAGGCCAATTCCATTCAAAGTATATTTAATGATTCAACTACATGAGCCAATAAGAGAAATGTTCTTTTTAAGACACCTTATACTCAATGTTTCCATCGGAAGAAGAGACCTGATTCTTCGGTATCACAAAAATCTGTTTACGAGTAATGTTTTCTCGAGCTCTTAAAGTAATTTACGATAAGGAACTTCAAGGTTAAAGAGCTAATTAGAACTCGTATATCAATCAGGAAATAAACACAATGCTGTAAAAATGGGAATAGCAATGATTAGGAATACTATATGAGTAATGGTTAGAGAAAGTTGTTTTCTACGAAAACTCCCATTCCCAAAAGCATTTCCTCAAAACTTTTTCATTCAAATAGTTCTAAGATCAAAATTTACATATTGCTGAATATGCAGCGTCAGTTGCAAGACAAATTTCCTCTTTAGGACCATTTCGTTAACTCCTACCCTATTAACTGCCTGGTAAACCATATCCTCAAAAAATCTCCAAAATAATTATAGAACTTTAAATCTGGGTTTGTGCTTCAGTTTCTTAAGGATTTAAAGATTCGATCTCTTCCAAATAAAATGCGAAAGGAATAGTAAACAATAAAAAATTCACTTACCTCAACACCGTGAAGACTTCATCAGTCCAACGTTTCTGAAGATCTCACATCAGAGGACAAAAGACTGCAGACAGAATTTGCAAAACCAAATGGCACACTGTGGAATCCATACTCGTGTTCCAAGACCTTTGAAGATGGTAGAGCATTCCTTGGTTTATTTCCATGTAGATTCTGAAGTCCTTAAAACTGGATGTTGTCTTGGTTAAAGTGGATGAAGATGCCAATGACTAAGCATCAGAAATTGAAAAAGTCCCTTCTGAGAAGGACTAAACTTAGATTATCTACGCAATATAATGATTTGGATTAAGCTTTTCCGGTTCCTCTTCGTCAAATAGCAACTGATATGTCGTGGTAAGTTCACTAATGCTTATGATCCGATTTCACCCTGATTTTAAGTCAAATGGGGCATTAGTACAGGGGTAAGAAACGAAAAATAAAAAGAAACCACATGGGGGAAGAAAGTTTAGAGATACACAGCTTCTTCCGAACTTCTTCTGGATTTGAAATTATAACGTCCTAAAACAAAGCATTACGTGGGAGTCACTTTAACCTATCCACTAAAAAGGAAGCCACCGAACACAAACCGGCCTTGGAAACACTGGCAGTTATGGGCAACCTCCGTTGGAGAGCTGTAAAAACCGAACCTTTATCTGTTCTCTGTTTTTTAAACTTAGCACCTTTCTCTTCGGATTCCCTGCTTAGAATTCCTCGTTAAGGCGATTTCCAAGTCTCTATAGAGCACGGTCCCCTTCTTCTCCCTTCGAAAAACAAGAGAGTAGAGATATCCGAGCATAAATGGAGGAGGATGGGGTTGATCAGAAGGAATATTTTATTCGGGAAAAAAATAGTTAAACTAATGATACTCATATCGTATGCAATCAACAGAAAATCCATTGCCATGGAGTAAAACTTGTTGCGTTGTCAAACTGTTGATAGAAATAGCCATTCTGCAGTTCGGCTTACTGTGGAAACAAGTGTAAATTGCTTACTGAACAAAAGTAATTAATTAACTGTCCTAAAGTGATTATTCAAAGCATTTCTGTAAGATATGCAGTTAATCGAATCTCAAGAAAAAATGTTATTCCAATTATAGTTTAAGTGATGCAATCATACAACGGTTTTACAAAGTTGTTTTACATCTTCTGAATATTGTGTTGACTAAAGCTTTTATTTAATTACAATATTCTACTTCTATCATCTTTTATATCTATTTACCTCAAAATTAAAGGGTTAGATGTGAGAAGGTACTAAGAAGTCTTAATCTCGCCCTTGAATAAAGACGCTTTATTATTAATATTATGATTATTCCTATTTTGAACAGAAACGATACTAAACACAACAAGTTATTTTCATTGATAAGTATTAAATTCATTGAGCATCGATATGTAGAAATTCTAAGGTACCACCGATAATCAGAAACAAGAGACGTAATTGTTGATAATGCTATGGAAACAGTAAGGAAAAATGTGGTTTTCCAATTGGGCGAAAATCGGAGCGAAAAGATTAAAATTTAAGGGATTTTAAAGGAAAATATGTGCACTTTCAATGAGATGAATGGGACAAAAGTAAAGACGAAGGTTACCTAAAGACTAAGCCTGGAAGAAGCAAGTTAAAATCTAGGAAATCACTGCGAGTTATGTCCCATGTTAGAAACATAATGTGCAGGGTCGTTGTAAGCTTTCAATATTGATATTGGCACATAAAATTCTTTTTAATTTGAAAATTTTGTCTTTAGAACCATTTTCTTCAAAGACATCTATTTCTATGATTTTGATTATTTATATTTTATCGCAAAGTAATTTTTTTAGGTGTAAAGTAATGGCTTCAAAAATCGGACACAAACCTTTATTGATGACATTTCAATTGATCAATTTTGCTTGGAAGAGAGGTCATTCTTGGAAAGGAATCATTCAATTATTTCGTACTTGGTTATCCATTGATGAGGTATACTTTCGCATGCAATAAGGATGGATGAGGGATACTTTTACATGCTATAAGGATGGATGAGGTATACTTTTACATGCAATATGAATGCAAGAAGTATACCTTTACATGCATTTTCCTGGAAGAAATTAATCGAAAAATTAATATTTTGTTTGAGTAAACTCATGAATTCTCAAAATCTTTCTAGTCACTCGAGGATATGAAATAAGACCTTAAACCATTTCTATGGGTTTTTTAATCGATTCATGAATAAATAAAACAAAATAAGTCATTTGCAAACATTATACAATCATTTATTTTTATCAATTCTTGCCAAAGAATTTTATAACATAGGAATGTTGCAAGCAGCCAGCATAAATCAACAATCTCCATATATCTGAAAAGCAACCAATCTGTAACTTCATATATCAAAGTGCAAAACGTTTAGTACATAAATATCTTACGACGTCGTGTAATCAATCACACAGAAGCGCACACAGCAAACAAATAATTCACCATTTATTCCATCATACGCTGATACACTGATCATCGAACTCGTTCCAGAGATTTCCAGACACTGAAAATGCAACATACGATAGCCAACAACGACCAACAGCGGAGATTTATAAAATATTTGCCGATGCATAACATTTGAATAGGACACAAATCTTTGACGACAGCAACAGCATTACAATTTCACGGCAGATGTACGAAGAAGGAATTTCCGGAGAATATAACCGGATATTGAAATAAGACGAGCGAGTCAAATGCGGAGCACTTACGCAAGACTTTCATCACATCCTGCGACATAAATTGCCGTTCTTTCGGAAAATGTGCGCCGACAATTACCAGCACGCTGTAGACAGTGGGAATTTTTGTCCATACATAAAATGCTCCTTTTAAGTCAACACTGTGTTGCAAATTGAATAAAAGTACAATAGTAAAAGAAACATTAAGTGTTAACTAACGAAGAGGCACGCAAAATACTACAAATTATATAAATTTAACCGTATAAAAGTTTAATACTTATTTTAATACACAAAGAACACAGAACGATATAACAATGCAATGCGAAAGGTTTTCCGGGCAAAATTAAGACTAGGAATGGTCGTGTTACATTTGACACACGGTAAACAGAATGGGCCAAAATGTGGGCCACAGAATACATTGTAAACTCTGGTAAAGTGAAGTGAAATTTGAATGGTCGTATTGAAATGTGTTGGTGGAAGTCTCGTATCCATAGAGACTCTCCTTTCTCCTTAGTCTCCTTTTTAGCAGGCGCTAATAACATAGCAAAACTAAGATAAACGATTGTTGCAACCTAAATGAGACTGAATTTCCTCACATACCCTAGGCCCTGGTTTAAACACAAGTATATAATATCAGGTGTCAGTCAACATTTTTCACTTCCGCTCATCCAAGGATTTTGAGGCTCGCCCTTATACGTGCTAAGTATATATACCTCTACTCTGATCTTGAACTCAAATAACAACCAATCAACGCAATCCTGTCCTTCTTTTCTTAATTCTGAAAGGCTAATCATGGCTGCCGCTGGAATTCACACAATAAACTTCACACGCGGCACAGCGAGCTACTCTATCGCTGATTATATTCGCACAAATAGAATGATCCTCAAAGGACTTCATTAGTGCACCGAGTTGGAGTACTTAACTTGGATAGAGACAGTGCTTGGAGGAACTCTTCTCTCTGTATTACTGAGGTACGATTAAAATACACAATAACAAGCAAGGGAAATCTATAATTGACTGCTTGTGTACCGAAAAAATAGGCTCAGATATTTAAGCCTTATATATTTAAATGGAAAGTTTAATTCGGCTTCTCTTATAGTTCTGTTTGTGTAAAATTAGGTTTGTCACAATTTACAACAAAAGCGTCTTCACAGTGCATCATAAGTCCTACGGTGGTTAAGAAAGTTCCTGGAATCAAGGGTCATTGTTCTTGTAATTATTTTATAGACTTGATAGCCTCCATCTTGCCCCAATAAAGTCACAATGTTATTTTTATTATTATTTCGATCATAACAAAGTCGAGTGTCATTGTTGTGCCACATTGTTGCAATTATCTAACAATGAAAGACGTTAACAAATTCTCAAGCGCAACACTCAGGCGTGAAAACAGCTTTTCGCCAACTAAAATTAGCGTATTCCAGGAAAATTTAAGTTCCCACTGTATGCATTCGTGTATTTAAGTTTACATTAGTGCTGAGAACCTCAAATAGCATTTTATACCGCCTCATAATGTAAGAAAACTATAAACGGTTTGATTGCTGGTTTTGAAGCGTTTTGCAATTATTTTGCTCTGATAAGACTACCCATAGATGAATCTTTATTCGCTAATAATGACTTCATGCTCTTCCTTCTCATTACCTCTAAATTGCTCATCTAGGATGCCAAAGTGGCATTAAATATCTTATACTGTATAGCCTTTTTAAAAACTATACGCCCGGCGATTCTCATTTCATTCCCATCACCTATAGCGCTAGATGACTCCATATCTGTTTACATCAAAATATTAGGATTGCAAAATTTACGAGATCTATGGCATTACATCGGTTTCTTGAAGAAAAACCAGGTACTTGGAAAGAAAAACCTCGGGGACGGAAGTTCTCACAAATAGCGTTGACTTGCACAAGTTTGGGGAATAATACCGTCCTTAAAAACATGATCCTGCATCACATTTTTCATCTAGTCTATAGCAATATCAAAAATCTTTGAAGTTCCACACTCAAAATTTACTAATTGGATTGTCGCACGATTTGCAAGGGGTAAAATTTTTGCCGGCGTGGATTTCATCATATTTCCACTATGTTTCACATCTACTTTCATGTCATAATCTCCGTACAGTTTTAGATGAGTCCAACAGACGCTAACCGATAACTTGCTTACATAATTTACAGTGAATAGAGGCTCTTAAAGCGGTTTTATTTGAATACGCATAAAGGCAGATACTAATTACCGTTAGAAACATCTAAAGTTGCCTCTCCGTCAGTCACGAATAACCTCTAAAAGCTCATATAAGAATAGTCAAACGTCTCTTTAAGATAACAGTTAAATTGCTCAATTATCTTCAGAAACAAAACTCTCAAAGTCCCAAACATGTTCTGACCATTATCTCTAAGAAATTGAATCGTTTGTTGAACCAGATGTGGCTTCCTTATCCACAGTGTGAGATAAAAATCACTCATACTATATTCAGTACGCACAGGCAAAGCTGCATCAGGCCGACTTTACTTTATAATTACATCTATTACCACAATACGAAGTATGACAAAACAGTTCGCGAAACTTAGTCTAAAGAACATGCTGAAACCAGAAACTGGCCACGAAAAATATTTTTCCTCGATTCTTTGTGTTGACAGCGACTTTTTTGTTAACCGGAAGATCAACAACTCTTCATAACCATTTCAGTCACTGCCAAAAAAAAAGTTTTAGGATCAAAGCTGAGATATCGGTAGCTCTGAAGACGGTCCTAAAGCAACAAGGGAGCTGCCCAGGAAGTCTTCAGGACTGATCCCTGGAATTTTGGAAAATTCTCCATACAGTTCCATATACAAACTTACTGCAGAAACTTGAGATCACCGTTCAAATCATACATCAAATTAAGTCACTTTTTTCTGCAGAAAATCAATGATTGCTTTCAGATGGAGTTTATTCCGACTCACTTTAGGTGTTCCTCAAGTAAGCGTCATTGGGCCAATTCTGTTAAAATTCCTATTTAAATATTTATTTAAAAACCTGAGACTATTTATGGAAAACTAACTTATATACTGGATTGTTCAGGAAGAATTTCGGAGAAAGATATGTCATTTTGGCCAAACCTCGCAGTAAAAGGAAATTATTAATAGTGTTTACCGCTGTAAGCAAACGCGACTTTTGTAGCCACACAGCTTAGAGGTTTATCAGGATAATAGCGAGGGTAAATAGCTAATACTGATATCACTTTTCGGATAGCGTAGTCAATAACCAAGTGAATTAGGGAATCAGTGTTTTCACACTCCCTGCCATAAGTCATAGGGCGGCTCGCTAGGTATAAATGTGCATCATTCCATAACTTCGCTGAAACTTGAAGTAGCAACATAGGTGCATCCTCCCTAGGAATTGAAGGTGATCATAAAGAAATTGAGTAGGAAGAATTTAGCATACTATTTCCTAAGATATATTCGCGAGCTTTAATTGTCAGACCTCGTACATAAAACCAAGGGATGAAACACCTTAAAAGTATCGATAAAAATAAGTGAGTCAGTTTTTCCATAACACTCAGCTATTAACGATGAAGGATGTCAAATCACGTTTTATTCTGTACATATATTTTTCTAGCTCATCTTCGTTTCTTTGCATTCGAAAATATCCCTAAAAAACTTTTATTTACAGCAGAAGAGGAAAGGTGCGTCCTGCGCCGTTAAATGTGGTAAAAATTCGCTTCCATCCAATTCTACAGAAATGAAATCTGATATCACATTATGAAGGCTCGTTCAAATACATTGAAGATGAAATTCTTAGAATTTTCATGATTACGAAAATAAATACATTAATGGTATTGTTACATCATTAGAGGAATCTTCGATAAAAATAGAATTCTTAATATTTCTATCGCGATATTATAAAATTCAAATCATTATTTTAGCACAATATTAATCGAATAGAAAAGGATTAAATGGGAAATGTCGCCAAATATTCGGTGAGGAAAGTCTGTGAATGCACTAACTTGCGGAAAAGTTGAGACAATAAATAATTAGCATATATTTTTTGTCAAAAGAAAAAATTATGCCATTGAAACAAGTTCAACATATCGCCGTAATTACACGGATTTTCTAATAGAAAGAAATTGGTTCTTTGGCTACCTCTTTGTTTGGGATTCCATACAGAAAATAACATTGTTATGAATATTAGTAATAGTAAAGATGAAATACTTAAGAATTCAGTTTATTAATGTTTTCAGCAATAATAGCAAACTAAAGTGAATGCAAAATATTCAGATGCGTCTTGTGAATAGCCAAGTGGGTAACGCCCTTTAGAGAAAGCAGTCGCGGGATCGACTCTCAGTGGGGGCCAAAAGGTGCAAAATGACACCAGCTGTCGATGAACCCAAAGAAGGACTAATAAATTAAATTATATTCACCGACTTTTTACTGGGTTAAAAAAGACTTGCAAATGAAGATTTGTTCAGTCTTTTACAAGGTTGGAAATTTTCGGAAAGGTATTCAAAGTAATATTTTAATTACCATATTTAAGGAAGTATTTTTTCTACTTCTAAATACTCTAAACAATATTATGTAAGCAAATACGGTATAATGCATTATTAATTAGTATGGAATACAATCATAAGTACTAAATACTAATCATAAGTAGTGAGGCTCTTTTTATAGAAATAATATTTATTTATCAATTCTGTGTCAGTAGAGGACTTAATTAGTCCGTTTTATTATTAATATAATTACTTTGTTATAAATTACGTGACTAGTTAATATAATATAGATAACTTATAATGTATGACTAACAGACGTAATGTACAACTGCGAGCGACAATATATCACGATAAATTATAATGACTTGTATATGAGCGTCGAAATTCTAATTCAACATGGAAACTATTAGCGCCATCAAAAATATTTTTCTTTCCCGTAAACTCTAATAACTCCATAATTTTCCGATGGTTACAGCCTTTATGAGGCAGAAATGTAGAATGCTTAAAACGTTATAATTTAATTTGACTAGCTGCATATCCGTTGCTTGGGAACAGTTATTGAGAATTCAATTCTTCGTTACAAGATAACGTTACACTATTCACGATTCCTCTAACAGTTGCGTAGCAACAGCTTTTCCAGAGGATCGACGCTAGTGTTTTAAACTGTCAAGGTGTCAGACGCAGTGTCTTAAAGTTAAGCACTAGGCTTGCAAACACGTTATTAAATATGTAAAAACGTCATTATTTATATGTAATATACAAAGGCAAACGCACCAAACTTCAATTCATCATCAACGGGATCAACTCCCTAATGTAGAAAGATTGAGGAAAATTTGTCCTTCTACCAAAGCCAATCCAACAGCCTCTACATATAGAATATGAGATGATCTACACTTCACGTTAGATCGACATGACACAGTCGATGTTTATCTTAAGACTTCAGACTACAAATCACCGTTGTTATTGATTTGCAAATCTTCTTGTGCAAATGACACGAAACCTGCCGTCTCAATGTGGCGGGGGTCACCGAGAAATCTATGGATCCCCCGCAGAAAATTTTAGAGGGCATTCTAAGCCTAATACTTGTGAAGTTTAATTTTTAGCTTGTTCTTTACAGTTCTTGGGGTAACCCTTCCACTCTGCGATGGTTGCTATGAATACCATTGCACCGCCTGCGGTACCGCAAACTATGCTCTAGATGTAGTAGATACAGTTACTATAACCTTAAGTTCGTTACTAACTAATAAAAGTATAACGTGTGGCTATTTGAGATCAAATTCTAGGCCAGGAGCCGAAATAGGCCCTTCTAGACCATGATTGACTGATAAAGTCTTAAGTGACTAGTTTAAGAACTCGTGGTAAAGCAACCGTGGCATATTTTAAGCAGGGTGGAAACATACCCACACATATACATGAGTAAAGCTGCAGACAGTAAAAGTGCCAGCAAAGGGCGTTTAATCCGTACAAAATGGATTCAGCAAAGTAGTAAAGGTGAAGTAGGCGAAGATGATCCATGTGGAAAGATACCGTTAAAGACGGAATACTTAGGAATAAAGTTGAAACGTGGCATGAGAGGTTTTGAAGAGGTAAATCAAGTAGCCCAACCAAGAGAGAACCTCGAGAATAAATAATGGAAGAAAAGATACCTTTTTCAACATCTTCTTCTGTCAAAAGTAACCAATATGCTCAAACAAATCTTACTTGCCAGAGAAACCTGCTGAGCTGCTGAATTCTTAACCATACTTTAAATTACAATATGGATATTAATAACCACTTTTTCAGCGCTTTCTGAAGTGATTTCTGCGGACCGTTAACGTTGCTATGAAAAGAAATCTTCACTAGAAGAGTTTGTTCCTCACTAGATTGCAAGTGCGGATCATTAAGTCTGAGAAATGCAGGTGTATTCGAATGAAAATTCAAAACCTAAGAGAATCTGCATAAATCAACATAGTTATACCACGAAAGGATTTCGCTGGATTCACTCTTGGCTAGCTAAACCTAATTGGGATAACAAATGTTTGGGAGAATGCTCGCGCACTTATGCGTAGAGAAAATTTTCAAAAATAACCAAAGCCAAATACTTAATTCCCCTTCCTGTTTACCACAAAGAGGAAGTTATTTGGCGCTGTATACTTTTAAGAGTCGGAACCCCAGGAGAAATCTCATTTCGAATAACGAAGATGATTTCGGAACGAATTATCGCTAGCAGAGTTATCACTGTATCCAGAGAGGAGAGGTTTTCAGATTATTTGAGAGAGGAATAACTTTCCAAATACAGCGATCAGAGTTCAATTTGATCCATCTCGATCTAGATAAGATTCTTGAGGAAAAAAAATATCAAGAGAGCAGAAAATAACAACAAGCTTTGGCCCACCATAACCTATTTTATGGTTTCATGAAAGATGTATGTCCTCGCTGGAAATCAGAAGGAGTGGTAAACTGAGTGGAGTTGAGACCTCCGATGAGGCAGTTGGAGCTGCTGGGGCCATCCTCGCCTTCTTCTGCAGATCGGTTCACTTCTTTCATATGCACAGATTTGTGTCCTTTGCTGCTCAGATGCTGTATGAACTGAGATTCGCTGGTCGCCGTCAAATCGCAGGGCTGGCAGTAATATCTCCCTGAAATAAAAATATTACATTTGCAACCAACAGATCAGAAGAATTAGAAACTTGGCAGCACAGTATTGGTTGAAGTGCCACATGAGGCTACTGGGCAGCGGTTTATACATTCCTGGTTTAGAATGTTTAGAATCAGAATACCACAATTAAATATAGCAATATAGCAAAGCTATAGCAAATATAGCAATCAACAATAATCCTTTTATAAACCTAAATCACTCAAAATACAGCAAAGTGCAATTGCCGGAATGGTTAGCTAGCTCTCCAACCAGGTCCCGGGTTCGTGTCCCGGCTAATCGAATTTTTCTGATTAAGGAATGGTTTTGAGTGTTTGTCCACTGTTATTGTTCACGCCCACCACTGTAATTGTCCACTAAGTGGATGTTCGTGGGGGAACTGGGAAATAATATTTTGAATTCTAGTATAAAAGGCTACAACATATGGAATTTCATATTAATTGCTATTTTTGGCCTTAACCAATGAATGCAATCAATATAATGCTAGGTTACACATTAATCTCTTTGGCATTAATCATTAATCGCTTTCACTGGAACTTGAGGAAGCATTTAGCGGAAATATATAGTTCAATTTCGACTGAAATATAAAATAAATCTCATGAAATGTACCTGTTGGTGTCCTGTATATGGAATAATCTTTCCCTTTCCACTTCTTTTTCGTTTGAGTAACGGAGGCCAGTATGGAATCAGATGGGGGGTCTGAAAAGAAGAAACTATATTAATGGAATGAAATATATTCTTCTAGCCCGTAGCACGAAAAACTATAAGCACAAGATACATAAAGTTTTCTATAACAATCCGAACATATGAAAAGTGTCTCTTAACCCTTTTACGCCAGATTCTGTAACTAAACATCAAAAAGAGAGTGAAATGACCGAAGCAGTCGAAGCACTTTTAACAATACTACTAGGTACTCGAAAAGAGAGTATTCAAAAGTGATTCAGCTTCAGGTATACCACGGGAGGCATCGGCCAAGGGTCGGCTTCAAATAGCAAACGAATGAAGCCACTTCCTCAGGGTGTACCAATCACCAGGAAGTCAATACTTGAACATCAGAAAGTTAAATGAACTTTCTAAGAAAACGTAAGACATTAGACTTCGAGAAAAGATTCAAATAGCCGTTGTTTGCGAGCAAACTAAGCGTAGAAGAATTCCCACCAGCGTTTGCGTTCTCAGTGGTCGCACTTTGCAAGTATTGTTCTCAAAATGTATTTCGTCAACTATGTGGCCATCTCCGGGAGAGAAGAATAACGATTATTCTTCTCAGTTATTATTATCAGTTATAAGCTTCGAATTACCGATTTCTGGGAAAATCTCTATACGCATTTCAGAGACAATGCCTCCATTCTCGATAGGAAATAAACGATTTTAATGGCAAATTTTTCCTATCAAGGATCCCTTGATAATGGAGGCATTATCTCTGAAATTCGCGTACAGATTTTTCCAGAAATCGATAATCCCGTTTGCCTGTAAACATGAGTTTCGCCTGCCGACATACGGCTTACGGAGTGCTTTAAAACCTCAGAGATTGATTGACTGCGAATCTAAAGAGATTTATTTAAAAACAAATGAGACAGAGAGTTAGCAGCAAATAAATAGTAACACTACAAATGATGAAATAAGAGTCAAAAATGGAAAACGCGACAATTTAGTCAGCAGCAAATAAATCTCCAGCGAATCAATGAAACTAAAATCACTTCCATAGACTATAGAATTTTCTTGGTTAACTCTAGCCTCACCAGCCAATATCGACTTCGTCGCTGCGCTTAAAGCTTTGATTTCAAAGATCTTGATTTTGTTCGCCACTTTATTAATTTCCCCTTACTTAACCGCAGACATGCTTGTTTCGTCAAATACTTACACAATTTTGATTTGGACCCATGAGTATGACGTCCTGATTATTGCATGAGACCATAGTAATAAGTAATATTTATTAGTTATTTAATATGTAAGAATCAAATCATGGCCCTGGAGAAGTGTATATTCAACATCAAATTATTTGATAACACACATAAATATCGCCAGACGAAATTTCATTAATAATACCTAGAATATCTCGCGGAATACGACAAAAGTACACAAAAGATATTAAATACTTAGATTAGAGATTCATAGAAGCGCAGACAACTGAAAGCTATAAGCAAAGAAAACGATGATAAATGCTAATTTTGGAAAAATTGGAAGAATTGGAAAATTGGAAGAATCCTGGAAGGAGCCACTTACGTGAAGATCCCAAGAACTGAAGAAAAGGTACCGGAGAAATGGAATTAGCCTCATTTTGAGAGTGTGAAACCTCATTTACAGGTTTTATTTAGTAAAATGACAAGGTTGTAAAATTATAAACGAAAAATGACCCTTTCCAGAGTTAGGGACACCCATTTACTCTGTAAAAAGAGTAAATATTGAAAATTTAATAAATGCATCAATACTAAATATCTATCGCAAATACCTGCAAAACACCCATCGAAGAAGTATTTTAACATGGTTTTCATTGCTACCCATATACGTCAAAATAACCCTCCTACCATACACCAAAAGGCAGATAGCAGGGTACTTACATACACATGGGCAAATAAAACATTTGAATTTTCTTTGAAGACAGAATAAATTTCGCCTTTCCAAAATTCACCGTTCCATCCATTGTTTTTGTCAAAAATCCGCAGAAATGTAAATCAATAAATTTTTCTGCAATTATTCGTCCTTTAAATTAATCTCAGTGAGTGATAATTGGAGGTACTCCATCTTGAAAATAACATTCAATTTTTTTTTTAATTTTCCACAAAGGTTTCATTAAGCACGGCCGTGGTTTGACGTATTCACGTCATCTTCAGGACTATCTTCAGAAACTAAAACTAGTAGTTTTTGTCATGTTATTTTGAAGATGGATTTCCACCAAATATGGCTTACTAAGATCAATTTCATTCGTGAGGCAGATACAGCCTAAACGAAACTCGACCAAATTTTAGTCTCTGAGCCACCTGACGATGGCATGAATACGTGTAAAAACGGCCGTAGTAATAAAACCTTTGTGGAATAGTGCAAATCATCATTGTATATTAATTAGTTCGTTCTTTATTTCAAAGTGTGACTTTCACCGAGATTAATACCAAAAACTGACCTTGTGAACACCGTGAAAATACCGCTATCCACATTTGAAGCTCAAAAACCAATTCTTTTTACCGGTTACCCAAGCATGGAACACGTTTATTAGCAATACGAAAGACAAAATACGTAATGAATTAGCATAATAATTGCATAGTGCCTGATATGAGTGATTTACCCTCCTTAGGACTCCTAAATAAGGTCCACCAGCGTTCCAGATTCTAAATCACCGAAGTAGAATAATCTCCCATCCTAGGCGGTAGTTATCTATTTCCCATCGAATGCATTCGATTCGAAAATTAGGCCGGCAATTTTCCCAAACAGTCCACAATTCGGGGATAGTTGCGTCGATGACGTTTAAATAGCTCGAGTGGAGTTCCCGAGTAGATTGCCCCCCAAAAATCTCTCGTTTTTCCCAGTCCCCGCGTCTCCCACTCGTGGCCCCCTCCAGAGGTCACTGCCCGCGCACGCCCAAATTCGGGACTCGAATTTTTCGCTTACTTGTCACTTTGTTTCCCCCGTTTTTTGTCCCGAGTGTTCTCGTCGACGATATACACTCGTTGTCTCCTGAGCTTTTTCATCATGGCGTTTCCTAATTATCGGAATCTTTATTCCGCCGCCATGCTCTCTTCTGGTTTTCGTGAAAAATTCGAACAATTCGTGCATTCGCGTTCCATCGGACGGTAACCCGGGCGAAATAGTGCCGCGGGGGCCCCCTGAGTGGTGCACGTGGACCCACTCCTCAATTAACAAGACGTATAAAAAGATATATTCATTTCTTTTGTCGTGTTTCGCAGAACATAAGCTGCACTGGTATACAGAACTTTTTATCTTTAAATCTGGGGTGATCAACCTTTCATGGTTCATGCCCCAAATGTTTAATTTTTTTAATTGAGACGCGCCATGGAAACAATTATAATGCGCAATGAACTACAATAATAAATCATAATAATAACACGATTAACTACAATGATTAACTATAATAATCCTCCACATGTCGCCCAATAAAGACGTTTATTATTATTATTATAACATGTATATAAATGTATGCACGTATGTATTACATATATTCCAGCATAACTCGAGAACCAAAAACTGCTCAACTTTCAAACTTTGAAGATTGTTAAATATCTTCCCCGGACTGATAATCGGCTACCTTTTATTCGTCTAACTGTCCTTGGATCGATCCCAGACGAGTATAAGCCTCTCCATAAGAAATACACGTAGAGTTCACTTAATTCGCTTACAGAGTTAATTTCTTTCGCAAAATTAAATTAGAGAAAACAGCCATGCGAAGTTGAGACTAGCACCAAAAAGAAGGAAATTAAACAAAGATTCTTACTTTTTGAGTGTAATCCAGCTTTCGATTCGAACTTGAGAGACATTTGATAAAATACACGAAATTTTTGTGAAATATTGAGGTTGTAAACAACCTGTCTCCTTGACGAATAAGTCAATGGTTGAACCCGAGTTCATGCCATTCCTCACAAGAAGACAGGGGGAATTTAGGTCTATTTTAAAGTAATGGTAACAACTTATGATAGACCATATTAAAAGGAGGTAATTTTCTGAAGTCTTAGCTTTACAAGTTACGAACGCTAGGTCAACCGTAAGAGTGTTTCTGGTCGGAATTGTACATGGTTCTAATAATATAAAAGCTACATAGGTATGAGTAATGCTAAATAATGGCTTTCATTTTGACCTCTCCGTATTTAATGCTGTGAAAAGTGTTATTCGTAGGGTCCTTGTGCAGTGCACATGTACACTTCTTCAAACGGCACAATTCTAACACAGAGGAGAAAGAAAGGGCGAAATACCTCACTCCTCATCTTGCCTCGTAAGCCTCATTTCCTACCCAGAACTTTGTAGCTAACGGTGGAAGGCACCCGGAATTTTGGTCCGCGGAGATTTGGTCCCACGACAATTTGGTCCCGCTACGATTTGGTCCGCGACGATTTGGTCCGCGGCGGCTGGGTGCTACGATGATTTAGTAACGGCACGCGATAAATTTTTTGTTGGGCAAGGCTGAGATTTGTCATAATTAATTGTTATTGTTGTTTCTGTATAGAGTTCAATTGTTAATAACTATCCTTCATATACCAATATTTCTTCAAGAAATTTAAAAGAGAAGGAAATATGGTCAGTTATTACTCCAGAGCTTTAAATGAAACTGACAGATTCGAAACAAGGTTTTTGGCTTTGTTTATTCACAAACACTAAATAGCAAAATAAAATATACATTCATATTGTCCGTCCAACGTTATGAAGACAATGTAAATCTCACAACCCCGTGCATTTCTACGGGGAAGCAGCCCGCGCTCTTGCAACTTTTACGTAGGAAAATAAAGTTGGCCAAAACTGATTTGATAAATTTTCATCGAATTGTAAAAGTAATTTAGATTTAATCCAGGTCAAATGCTATAATAATCGCAGGAAAATGAAAAAAGTGATACTTTGAAAAAAAAATCGAGAATTAGTTGCGGTTGTCTTTGAACCGAAGTATTTGGTGCTAACCTTCCGTGTAACACGGTCTTTCTTGGTATCAAAATCTTTTACATTTCATCTACTTCCCACAAATGTTATTATTTTTCCTCTAAAAGATTTCGGAGAGAAATTTCGTGGGGAATTCTATAGGAATGTCGAGAGTTTTCGGCAAAACGCATTGAGAAATGTAGTCGCCAGCTACTTTTTGTTATATTACCATAGGAAAAAACTTTAAGCGAGAAAGTTTCTGAAAAAATACATAACCTATTTTCTCTTTAAATTAAAACCCTCTAAGTTTATTGATAACGTTAAAATACGAATTTATATTCAGGAATTAGCGCAGATCTCGGCGCGCACGAAAACGCCTCGAGCTACTGTAATGCAGCAATCCGTCTATTTTTCTGATCGCTTGTAATGATCTCAGTGACCACCAACAAGAATTTTTATAGTATTAAGTTGGTATATTTTCCGTTGAAAGGAAATTTTCATTTATAATAATTATTAAAATGGACGTAATTGGAATTATCTTCCTGTTTCAATCTAACCAATTGCTCTTAGTCATGTCTTGACAGAATAAATACATTAAAATCTGTTTCCCCTTTTCATTGAAGAAATATAGTTAAGATTCCTTCCAAGGAATTTGATATGAACGATTGCCTTTTAGCCTCATAAATTTGTTACTGTTTATTTCTCATAAAGTCCAGATAAGAAAGGGCGATGCGGGTAATGAAACCCAAACTTCCTCCAACCAACTCCATTATACATATATTTATTGCGTTACGCATTGTTTATTCGTAATCTGTACAACGGTACGAGTGGTTCGATACCCATTACCTACGTATTCACACACATATGTAGCATACTCCTCCCTCCCCCACCTCCTCCGCCTTACAAATAACCATTTCCGTTTGTCCATTTGAGTAATCTTTATGTAACTGCCAGGAGATTTATAGCAAACGTCAGCGTCCTGAAATTGTCTACCCTCCTCTTCTCCCAATGATTTCGATATGAACAATATCCTTTTAGCAACATAAATTTGTTATTGTAAATTTCTATGGTTATTTGCAGTCTCTCTTCCTAAGTACCATTCAAATTAATCATCTATGCCAATTTCCTCCCTTCGATATTTATCTCTGAAACAACACTCATTTATCTCGAGATGCGTATTCCTTGTTTATCAAAGACTTTAATTTATAAATAAACAATACTTTTGTCATATTCTTACGTCCGAATAACTGTTTTCCTCCCCTATTGCACGCTCCGATTCCAGTAAGGCATACTTCTAATTATTTTTTAACAAACGGTTAAATACTAACAAAAATATTGAACTCTATCCAGAAACAACAATAACAATTAATTATGACAAATCTCAGCCTTGCCCAACAAAAAATTTATCGCGTGTCGTTACTAAATCATCGTAGCACCCAGCCGCCGCGGACCAAATCGTAGCGGGCCAAATCTCCGCGCGGTTCTGCGCGGTGGAAAATCCATCCAACGATCGGGCTGATGACTTCAAAGAAATGATGGCGATCATTAGATGATGATTAAGTATGCAGAAAAAGTAATCTCACCTTACAGTTCTACAAAACGAACATTGCAATATATCGTCTTTTTGAGTGATTTTTTGCGGATGCAGGCCATTTGAAGATAACAAAGTGCTCTTTATGGAGCACATGAAAGCGTGTAACTGTGGTGAGAGGCTTAGAAGATAAAAAGTATCATAAGTGCTGTCATAATAATTCATTTCTCTTAAGTAATCTACATCTACATTAATACCCTACAAGCCGCCTTTCGGCGTGTGGCAGGGAGTGTATGAACACCGGATGTTCGAGCTATTTCTTTATCTTGTCATCATCGCGTATCGTTCGCGGAAAAAATGAGTCCTTAAAACGACTCGTCCTAGCATCTATTTCCCTTATTTTACGCTCATTGTCGGATCGGCCAAAATAGCATGGGGTCGCATAATATTTTTTACGTCTTCTGCAAACGCACTGTCTCGAAATGTATCAAGTAATCGCAGCCTAGCATCCAATCTCCATTCTTTCAAGGATTCCCAACCAGCGTCCGAGAGCATTTTCGTAACACTAGCTTTTTTATCGTAGCATTTTTTCACAAAACGTATTGTCTTGCGCTGCACTTTCTCGTGTTCGCGGGTGTACGTTTCGTCCGCCGGATCCCATATACTTGCCGCATGCAACTGGTTCTTTCATTTTAAGCTGAAATAATATGGAGTCAAGTTGAAGAATTGTTAAATTCCAACCTGTCTCTCAGCCTACGGATTCATAGTTCACGAGACAACATTTACACCCCGCAAGCCGCCAGTGGCGCGTGGCAGGGGGTGTAAAACACCGATAATCCTATCACACCCTTACTATTATTAGCTTCTCTAATACTTCGCAGGAAAAACGACCAGTAGTAACTATCCGCCCTGGAAATCACTTCCCTGAACCACTTCTTAGTTTTCTCTTTGCTATCTCGTCATTGAGATCTGTAGTGATAAACTTTTCGAAAAGTTTACGTCGCGGCGTAAGCTTTTCGAAAACTTGATTACCGACGCTTCGGTAATCAAGTCTTCTATCCATAAGCGAAGTCCACCCGAGGGATTTTATCATAGCCGAAACACTACTGTCGAGTCTAAAATCTCCCTTGACAAACCTAGCCGCTCTACTTGAACCGTCTCAAGGTGGAAGACAAATCCTACTTCGTGAGGATCCCAGATTGCACAGCAATTCTCGAGGAGAGGTCGAATTAGGGATGAGTACACTATTTCCTTTACTCTCGATGAACATCCCCTTAGAAACCTACTGGCTAACCTTTGTATCCCATTCGTCTTTCCTACTTCGAATACTGTCTTTGAAGGAAATACCTACAGAGCGTGCGTGACTCCAAGTATTTATGATGCCTCACGAACTCCAATAGATGTCCTGAAATATGATACTGTGAGCGGGTAATATTGGAAGAACGCGTAAAAGACACAGTAACGCACTTCTTTACATTCAAGTCGAGCTGCCAATCACTGCACCAACCTGAAATAACGTTCACATTCTTCTGTAAACAAGGTGTCATCCTGTATGCGTGATTTTTGGTAACCTAGAGATTATTAATTATATTTCTGTTGTTATTATCTTTTACATTGCTAGTAATACAAACAACAAAGACGCAGTAGTTGATCTAATATAAACATAGAACTAGATGGAACGCGAAAATATTATTTTTCAATTGGAAAAGAGCCTTTTTGGTATTTATCTATTCTGAATTACCGACGAACTGTTTTAGGAGACGATATACATATCGAAAGTGTTACATAAGGGTATCTATACAACAAATTATCATGAATCACATAAATTCTTTAATGTTTGTAATTCATTGCACTAAATGGAATCCGTAGAAAATTATGATATGAAGAAAGGTATTACGACAAAGATTAAACAACGTATCTGAGAATGTTCAGGCGATTTTGCTGAGTCTTTTATTGGTTTGCAAATATGCGAAAAGGACTAAGAAAACTACGGGAAATTTTCTGGGCTCAAATCGAAACAGAGTTTAATTCCGGAAACTGGGATAGTCCCGCCTAATTAGAAACCATTGGCTGCTTTAGCATTTGGAATAGACAAACTATAAGCCTTGCAGATTTTCAATGCTCCTCTATTCTGGCCAAGTTTTTTACTCTCCAAGTCTGCTTCAGACTATTAAGTCCTTTTTTCTTAGAATAACTTAAACACCCTCTCATATAGCATTTATTTAACTGAAGACCCCCTAAAAATTTCCAGACTTAGATTAGGAAGTAGAGGTTTAGAAATACTCCGTAAGCCGTATCACGGCAGGCGGAACTCGCGTTAAGAGACAAACGGTAAGCTCCGGATTACCTATTTCTGGGTTATCCCGATGCGCATTTCATAGAAAATGTCTCCATCATCAAGGGGCTCCACAATACGAAGAGGCAGTTTAGCTGCCAACTTTGGCTTAACAAGTCCTACTTACAAATGTAATTCAATTTTCTAGACGGCTGTCGAATTACCAAGACAACGACTTCCAGAATTACCATTTCTATTCACTAACAAGCGAGGGACGCTCTAAAACTACTGGAATCAAGATTAATCACGTCTGCAGTAATTCCATATCAAATTGAATCCAATGAATCTGAATTGAATCCAATGTGTGATATCACAAGTTTTATATACTGTCTTTACATTGGTAATAATGGCATTATTTATATAACCCACTCGACTTACCAAACACAGTATGCTGGTAGTAAGTAAATATTATTCATTATTAACATGTGCAGCGCTGTGGTCGATGGTTACCTAGATCGAACCTTAGTCGAAACTTCTCCCAAAGCCTTGCTGCCTTTAATTCACAATGTTTTAAGCAATTCACGTATTGGAGACACATATGAAATTAATGATTAACACAACACCATACATCGCATCGCATGTGATAGAGATTTTACCAGTGTCTTTCAACTGTTAAATCGGCTTTCAGCGCACCGAATGCGGCAGATCCGCACGTTAGCCGATGCCTTCCGGAGGAAGAATGTGCCGAAATCTCGCGATCTGGCTCCGTTGCTTAGCGCGGAAATAATTAGGATCTCTATGGAAACGCCACGATTCTCATCTCCAAGTTTGCACCGATCGTCGTTTATCTCGCAACAGGAAATCGGGAACAGTTGCCTGGATACAGTGAAATGGGCCAGTGTAAGGAAATAACAGAGTACAGTTGTCAATTTTGATTCCTCCCAACGATTTCTGTATCCTCGTCAAATTCATCGGATACTGTTCAAACCAATAAAGGTTTTTGTTCAAACATATCATCATAAATTAAATATCTCTTGGATGGTTTTCATGCTAAGGTGAATTTAAAATTGGCCCTGCGTTTACGCTAAAGTTGATATCCTACACCAATGAGAAATAAATCTATCGCATAACACAGGGGCAGTGAATCTAATAAAATATTTATTCATTAGATTATTATATAATAGTCTTACATATATTACCAGCTGAAGTGCCCGTTATATATCTTAAATTCAAATGCTAAAATCTAATAATATTTATTCCTCTTCACACAGCCCCTCAATAATTCTTACCGTGTAATTTATATGGGCCTCATTTCTTATTGAAAAATGCAGGAGTTCAGATTCAAAATTGATATTAGTCGTCAAGGAGACGGTATGTTTACAACCACAAAATTGCACAAAATGATCGCGTACCTATTTTATCAAAATTCTCGTATTTTCGAATCGAAAGCAATGTCCCATGACCGAAATAAGAATTTTCATTTGATTTCCTTTCTTTTGGTGCTTGTCTCGATTTCGTACGGCTGTTTTTTCTTATTTAATTTTGAAAATGAAATGAACCCTGAAAGCGATAAAAGTGAGCTTGTTGTGCATTTCTCATGGAAACGCTTTTAAACGTCTGCAGTTGAACCGGGGACGGTTAGGTAAATCAAAAATAGTCTTTTATCTATTCGCAAACAAGTAGAAATCCAGGATTTTAATCTCCAAAGTAAAAAAGAGTCGGATCTAAGTTATTGAATATTCCTTAAGAAAAGACAGGTGTTTTTGACATCGTTCAGAGATGAAATCGTGTTTCTGAGTTTGCAAACGACATACCTCATTTCACAATAACATAACATAAATTGCCAAAATCCTGCAGATCGATTTTCGGTTGCATGCGAATTCGAATATAGAAGAATTAAAGTTCCAATTTCTCTTTGCAAAATGCCACATTGAAGTTGGTTCAAGTAAAGAATAAAAAGTATTTGACATCGACTTGTCGTTTCAAGATCGAATGAACTTAATGACGTTTCTCATTACTTGTAAATATATATCTGATCTCTGGTATGGCTTAAAATGCATGCGTTCAGCGGTCCTTCTGAAGTTACGTTTCAAAGTCATATCTTCTCTAAAGTACGAAAAGTAAAATAGAAAGAAAAGTGGGTAACGCGTTCGACTTCGGCGAAAGTGTTTCCGGGTTCAATTCCCTGTGGGGGTCCAGGTATAAACTGACATTAGCTGACAAAGTAGTCTTTTAAAGTTATCTACTACATTAATTACTANGTTGTCTCCTGAGCTTTTTCATCATGGCGTTTCCTAATTATCGGAATCTTTATTCCGCCGCCATGCTCTCTTCTGGTTTTCGTGAAAAATTCGAACAATTCGTGCATTCGCGTTCCATCGGACGGTAACCCGGGCGAAATAGTGCCGCGGGGGCCCCCTGAGTGGTGCACGTGGACCCACTCCTCAATTAACAAGACGTATAAAAAGATATATTCATTTCTTTTGTCGTGTTTCGCAGAACATAAGCTGCACTGGTATACAGAACTTTTTATCTTTAAATCTGGGGTGATCAACCTTTCATGGTTCATGCCCCAAATGTTTAATTTTTTTAATTGAGACGCGCCATGGAAACAATTATAATGCGCAATGAACTACAATAATAAATCATAATAATAACACGATTAACTACAATGATTAACTATAATAATCCTCCACATGTCGCCCAATAAAGACGTTTATTATTATTATTATAACATGTATATAAATGTATGCACGTATGTATTACATATATTCCAGCATAACTCGAGAACCAAAAACTGCTCAACTTTCAAACTTTGAAGATTGTTAAATATCTTCCCCGGACTGATAATCGGCTACCTTTTATTCGTCTAACTGTCCTTGGATCGATCCCAGACGAGTATAAGCCTCTCCATAAGAAATACACGTAGAGTTCACTTAATTCGCTTACAGAGTTAATTTCTTTCGCAAAATTAAATTAGAGAAAACAGCCATGCGAAGTTGAGACTAGCACCAAAAAGAAGGAAATTAAACAAAGATTCTTACTTTTTGAGTGTAATCCAGCTTTCGATTCGAACTTGAGAGACATTTGATAAAATACACGAAATTTTTGTGAAATATTGAGGTTGTAAACAACCTGTCTCCTTGACGAATAAGTCAATGGTTGAACCCGAGTTCATGCCATTCCTCACAAGAAGACAGGGGGAATTTAGGTCTATTTTAAAGTAATGGTAACAACTTATGATAGACCATATTAAAAGGAGGTAATTTTCTGAAGTCTTAGCTTTACAAGTTACGAACGCTAGGTCAACCGTAAGAGTGTTTCTGGTCGGAATTGTACATGGTTCTAATAATATAAAAGCTACATAGGTATGAGTAATGCTAAATAATGGCTTTCATTTTGACCTCTCCGTATTTAATGCTGTGAAAAGTGTTATTCGTAGGGTCCTTGTGCAGTGCACATGTACACTTCTTCAAACGGCACAATTCTAACACAGAGGAGAAAGAAAGGGCGAAATACCTCACTCCTCATCTTGCCTCGTAAGCCTCATTTCCTACCCAGAACTTTGTAGCTAACGGTGGAAGGCACCCGGAATTTTGGTCCGCGGAGATTTGGTCCCACGACAATTTGGTCCCGCTACGATTTGGTCCGCGACGATTTGGTCCGCGGCGGCTGGGTGCTACGATGATTTAGTAACGGCACGCGATAAATTTTTTGTTGGGCAAGGCTGAGATTTGTCATAATTAATTGTTATTGTTGTTTCTGTATAGAGTTCAATTGTTAATAACTATCCTTCATATACCAATATTTCTTCAAGAAATTTAAAAGAGAAGGAAATATGGTCAGTTATTACTCCAGAGCTTTAAATGAAACTGACAGATTCGAAACAAGGTTTTTGGCTTTGTTTATTCACAAACACTAAATAGCAAAATAAAATATACATTCATATTGTCCGTCCAACGTTATGAAGACAATGTAAATCTCACAACCCCGTGCATTTCTACGGGGAAGCAGCCCGCGCTCTTGCAACTTTTACGTAGGAAAATAAAGTTGGCCAAAACTGATTTGATAAATTTTCATCGAATTGTAAAAGTAATTTAGATTTAATCCAGGTCAAATGCTATAATAATCGCAGGAAAATGAAAAAAGTGATACTTTGAAAAAAAAATCGAGAATTAGTTGCGGTTGTCTTTGAACCGAAGTATTTGGTGCTAACCTTCCGTGTAACACGGTCTTTCTTGGTATCAAAATCTTTTACATTTCATCTACTTCCCACAAATGTTATTATTTTTCCTCTAAAAGATTTCGGAGAGAAATTTCTTGGGGAATTCTATGGGAATGTCGAGAGTTTTCGGCAAAACGCATTGAGAAATGTAGTCGCCAGCTACTTTTTGTTATATTACCATAGGAAAAAACTTTAAGCGAGAAAGTTTCTGAAAAAATACATAACCTATTTTCTCTTTAAATTAAAACCCTCTAAGTTTATTGATAACGTTAAAATACGAATTTATATTCAGGAATTAGCGCAGATCTCGGCGCGCACGAAAACGCCTCGAGCTACTGTAATGCAGCAATCCGTCTATTTTTCTGATCGCTTGTAATGATCTCAGTGACCACCAACAAGAATTTTTATAGTATTAAGTTGGTATATTTTCCGTTGAAAGGAAATTTTCATTTATAATAATTATTAAAATGGACGTAATTGGAATTATCTTCCTGTTTCAATCTAACCAATTGCTCTTAGTCATGTCTTGACAGAATAAATACATTAAAATCTGTTTCCCCTTTTCATTGAAGAAATATAGTTAAGATTCCTTCCAAGGAATTTGATATGAACGATTGCCTTTTAGCCTCATAAATTTGTTACTGTTTATTTCTCATAAAGTCCAGATAAGAAAGGGCGATGCGGGTAATGAAACCCAAACTTCCTCCAACCAACTCCATTATACATATATTTATTGCGTTACGCATTGTTTATTCGTAATCTGTAGAACGGTACGAGTGGTTTGATACCCATTACCTACCTATTCACACACATATGTAGCATACTCCTCCCTCCCCCACCTCCTCCGCCTTACAAATAACCATTTCCGTTTGTCCATTTGAGTAATCTTTATGTAACTGCCAGGAGATTTATAGCAAACGTCAGCGTCCTGAAATTGTCTACCCTCCTCTTCTCCCAATGATTTCGATATGAACAATATCCTTTTAGCAACATAAATTTGTTATTGTAAATTTCTATGGTTATTTGCAGTCTCTCTTCCTAAGTACCATTCAAATTAATCATCTATGCCAATTTCCTCCCTTCGATATTTATCTCTGAAACAACACTCATTTATCTCGAGATGCGTATTCCTTGTTTATCAAAGACTTTAATTTATAAATAAACAATAGTTTTGTCATATTCTTACGTCCGGATAACTGTTTTCCTCCCCTATTGCACGCTCCGATTCCAGTAAGGCATACTTCTAATTATTGTTTAACAAAAGGTTAAATACTAACAAAACTATTGAATTCTATCCAGAAACAACAATAACAATTAATTATGAGAAATCTCAGCCTTGCCCAACAAAAAATTTATCGCGTGTCGTTACTAAATCATCGTAGCACCCAGTCGTCGCGGACCAAATCGTAGCGGGACCAAATTGTCGTGGGACCAAATCGTAGCGGACCAAATCGTAGCGGACCAAATCTCCGCGCGGTTCTGCGCGGTGGAAAATCCATCCAACGATCGGGCTGATGACTTCAAAGAAATGATGGCGATCATTAGATGATGATTAAGTATGCAGAAAAAGTAATCTCACCTTACAGTTCTACAAAACGAACATTGCAATATATCGTCTTTTTGAGTGATTTTTTGCGGATGCAGGCCATTTGAAGATAACAAAGTGCTCTTTATGGAGCACATGAAAGCGTGTAACTGTGGTGAGAGGCTTAGAAGATAAAAAGTATCATAAGTGCTGTCATAATAATTCATTTCTCTTAAGTAATCTACATCTACATTAATACCCTACAAGCCGCCTTTCGGCGTGTGGCAGGGAGTGTATGAACACCGGATGTTCGAGCTATTTCTTTATCTTGTCATCATCGCGTATCGTTCGCGGAAAAAATGAGTCCTTAAAACGACTCGTCCTAGCATCTATTTCCCTTATTTTACGCTCATTGTCGGATCGGCCAAAATAGCATGGGGTCGCATAATATTGATTACGTCCTCTGCAAACGCACTGTCTCGAAATGTATCAAGTAATCGCAGCCTAGCATCCAATCTCCATTCTTTCAAGGATTCCCAACCAGCGTCCGAGAGCATTTTCGTAACACTAGCTTTTTTATCGTAGCATTTTTTCACAAAACGTATTGTCTTGCGCTGCACTTTCTCGTGTTCGCGGGTGTACGTTTCGTCCGCCGGATCCCATATACTTGCCGCATGCAACTGGTTCTTTCATTTTAAGCTGAAATAATATGGAGTCAAGTTGAAGAATTGTTAAATTCCAACCTGTCTCTCAGCCTACGGATTCATAGTTCACGAGACAACATTTACACCCCGCAAGCCGCCAGTGGCGCGTGGCAGGGGGTGTAAAACACCGATAATCCTATCACACCCTTACTATTATTAGCTTCTCTAATACTTCGCAGGAAAAACGACCAGTAGTAACTATCCGCCCTGGAAATCACTTCCCTGAACCACTTCTTAGTTTTCTCTTTGCTATCTCGTCATTGAGATCTGTAGTGATAAACTTTTCGAAAAGTTTACGTCGCGGCGTAAGCTTTTCGAAAACTTGATTACCGACGCTTCGGTAATCAAGTCTTCTATCCATAAGCGAAGTCCACCCGAGGGATTTTATCATAGCCGAAACACTACTGTCGAGTCTAAAATCTCCCTTGACAAACCTAGCCGCTCTACTTGAACCGTCTCAAGGTGGAAGACAAATCCTACTTCGTGAGGATCCCAGATTGCACAGCAATTCTCGAGGAGAGGTCGAATTAGGGATGAGTACACTATTTCCTTTACTCTCGATGAACATCCCCTTAGAAACCTACTGGCTAACCTTTGTATCCCATTCGTCTTTCCTACTTCGAATACTGTCTTTGAAGGAAATACCTACAGAGCGTGCGTGACTCCAAGTATTTATGATGCCTCACGAACTCCAATAGATGTCCTGAAATATGATACTGTGAGCGGGTAATATTGGAAGAACGCGTAAAAGACACAGTAACGCACTTCTTTACATTCAAGTCGAGCTGCCAATCACTGCACCAACCTGAAATAACGTTCACATTCTTCTGTAAACAAGGTGTCATCCTGTATGCGTGATTTTTGGTAACCTAGAGATTATTAATTATATTTCTGTTGTTATTATCTTTTACATTGCTAGTAATACAAACAACAAAGACGCAGTAGTTGATCTAATATAAACATAGAACTAGATGGAACGCGAAAATATTATTTTTCAATTGGAAAAGAGCCTTTTTGGTATTTATCTATTCTGAATTACCGACGAACTGTTTTAGGAGACGATATACATATCGAAAGTGTTACATAAGGGTATCTATACAACAAATTATCATGAATCACATAAATTCTTTAATGTTTGTAATTCATTGCACTAAATGGAATCCGTAGAAAATTATGATATGAAGAAAGGTATTACGACAAAGATTAAACAACGTATCTGAGAATGTTCAGGCGATTTTGCTGAGTCTTTTATTGGTTTGCAAATATGCGAAAAGGACTAAGAAAACTACGGGAAATTTTCTGGGCTCAAATCGAAACAGAGTTTAATTCCGGAAACTGGGATAGTCCCGCCTAATTAGAAACCATTGGCTGCTTTAGCATTTGGAATAGACAAACTATAAGCCTTGCAGATTTTCAATGCTCCTCTATTCTGGCCAAGTTTTTTACTCTCCAAGTCTGCTTCAGACTATTAAGTCCTTTTTTCTTAGAATAACTTAAACACCCTCTCATATAGCATTTATTTAACTGAAGACCCCCTAAAAATTTCCAGACTTAGATTAGGAAGTAGAGGTTTAGAAATACTCCGTAAGCCGTATCACGGCAGGCGGAACTCGCGTTAAGAGACAAACGGTAAGCTCCGGATTACCTATTTCTGGGTTATCCCGATGCGCATTTCATAGAAAATGTCTCCATCATCAAGGGGCTCCACAATACGAAGAGGCAGTTTAGCTGCCAACTTTGGCTTAACAAGTCCTACTTACAAATGTAATTCAATTTTCTAGACGGCTGTCGAATTACCAAGACAACGACTTCCAGAATTACCATTTCTATTCACTAACAAGCGAGGGACGCTCTAAAACTACTGGAATCAAGATTAATCACGTCTGCAGTAATTCCATATCAAATTGAATCCAATGAATCTGAATTGAATCCAATGTGTGATATCACAAGTTTTATATACTGTCTTTACATTGGTAATAATGGCATTATTTATATAACCCACTCGACTTACCAAACACAGTATGCTGGTAGTAAGTAAATATTATTCATTATTAACATGTGCAGCGCTGTGGTCGATGGTTACCTAGATCGAACCTTAGTCGAAACTTCTCCCAAAGCCTTGCTGCCTTTAATTCACAATGTTTTAAGCAATTCACGTATTGGAGACACATATGAAATTAATGATTAACACAACACCATACATCGCATCGCATGTGATAGAGATTTTACCAGTGTCTTTCAACTGTTAAATCGGCTTTCAGCGCACCGAATGCGGCAGATCCGCACGTTAGCCGATGCCTTCCGGAGGAAGAATGTGCCGAAATCTCGCGATCTGGCTCCGTTGCTTAGCGCGGAAATAATTAGGATCTCTATGGAAACGCCACGATTCTCATCTCCAAGTTTGCACCGATCGTCGTTTATCTCGCAACAGGAAATCGGGAACAGTTGCCTGGATACAGTGAAATGGGCCAGTGTAAGGAAATAACAGAGTACAGTTGTCAATTTTGATTCCTCCCAACGATTTCTGTATCCTCGTCAAATTCATCGGATACTGTTCAAACCAATAAAGGTTTTTGTTCAAACATATCATCATAAATTAAATATCTCTTGGATGGTTTTCATGCTAAGGTGAATTTAAAATTGGCCCTGCGTTTACGCTAAAGTTGATATCCTACACCAATGAGAAATAAATCTATCGCATAACACAGGGGCAGTGAATCTAATAAAATATTTATTCATTAGATTATTATATAATAGTCTTACATATATTACCAGCTGAAGTGCCCGTTATATATCTTAAATTCAAATGCTAAAATCTAATAATATTTATTCCTCTTCACACAGCCCCTCAATAATTCTTACCGTGTAATTTATATGGGCCTCATTTCTTATTGAAAAATGCAGGAGTTCAGATTCAAAATTGATATTAGTCGTCAAGGAGACGGTATGTTTACAACCACAAAATTGCACAAAATGATCGCGTACCTATTTTATCAAAATTCTCGTATTTTCGAATCGAAAGCAATGTCCCATGACCGAAATAAGAATTTTCATTTGATTTCCTTTCTTTTGGTGCTTGTCTCGATTTCGTACGGCTGTTTTTTCTTATTTAATTTTGAAAATGAAATGAACCCTGAAAGCGATAAAAGTGAGCTTGTTGTGCATTTCTCATGGAAACGCTTTTAAACGTCTGCAGTTGAACCGGGGACGGTTAGGTAAATCAAAAATAGTCTTTTATCTATTCGCAAACAAGTAGAAATCCAGGATTTTAATCTCCAAAGTAAAAAAGAGTCGGATCTAAGTTATTGAATATTCCTTAAGAAAAGACAGGTGTTTTTGACATCGTTCAGAGATGAAATCGTGTTTCTGAGTTTGCAAACGACATACCTCATTTCACAATAACATAACATAAATTGCCAAAATCCTGCAGATCGATTTTCGGTTGCATGCGAATTCGAATATAGAAGAATTAAAGTTCCAATTTCTCTTTGCAAAATGCCACATTGAAGTTGGTTCAAGTAAAGAATAAAAAGTATTTGACATCGACTTGTCGTTTCAAGATCGAATGAACTTAATGACGTTTCTCATTACTTGTAAATATATATCTGATCTCTGGTATGGCTTAAAATGCATGCGTTCAGCGGTCCTTCTGAAGTTACGTTTCAAAGTCATATCTTCTCTAAAGTACGAAAAGTAAAATAGAAAGAAAAGTGGGTAACGCGTTCGACTTCGGCGAAAGTGTTTCCGGGTTCAATTCCCTGTGGGGGTCCAGGTATAAACTGACATTAGCTGACAAAGTAGTCTTTTAAAGTTATCTACTACATTAATTACTAATTGAAGTAATTATAATTGAAACGTAATCGTTGTAATGAATATAATTATTATTAAATTTGTTCAATCAAATCAAATCAAAACTAGAAGAAGCTATTCGGATATACAAGTACTTGTTGATATGAATATAATTGTGATTTATAAACAAATAAAATTATTAATTGATTAATTAATTAATTTAATAATCATTATATTATTATTAAAATGTTCATAATCAATATTAAAAGAAGCTTTCGGATATACAAGGAGACGTAGAATGAATGAAAGAATTTCATGCACTACCAAAAACTCTCTTGATCTTAGCAACATATTACGTAGAGGAAAACTAAGCAATGAATTTACCTTCCTAAACACCTCCACCCTATTCTCCCTCCCCAAAAGGCGTTTGGAATTCCAACAGCCCCCTCCTTATACTCTCCTGATCCTATCCGTTATATACTGTGTGCCCCTATTTCTTGTGCCTAACGGTGCTAAGACCTTTAGCGACACCACACGCCAAATAAAGAACATGTGGAAAAATTACCAAGTTTTCTTTCTCTTCTGTGACATAGCTTTCCACGAAGTAATACCTAAGTATATTGATTTTAACAGAGGAAAACCGTTTCGGGAAATCACTGCAATAGTTTCCCACAATGAAATTTTCTCCTACGACCACGAAGGCAATCAAAAACAATCAATCAAAGGCATGATCACTTAACAAACTATTATAATTTCTGTTATAAAATATAATTCCGAACACCTCGCTAAATTTCCACAATCGCTAATTGGAACTAATTAGCAATTGCGTGTTTCTTTGACGCCCGCCTCCACTGCAAAAATCTCACTCCAAGTATTTCGCATGCACAAGTGCAGGATTAAATCCAACGCCGCAATCTTTTTTCTCCTAATTAATTTAGGATCCGAATCCATTGTGGAACCTCCATTTTTCCGGAGGTGGATATTTTTCCAACAGCCTCACCACCGGATGAAGAAACGAAAAAAAACGCGGCTCCATGACTTTCAAATTAGCTCACTCTTTTGACGTATCTCAAAAAGCAGAAATTACGAGTTTCTGAGCGTATTTCAATATGGATTCAATTATCCCGTTCGCGAAAATCGGCGCGTGCAAAAAACTCCCCTTTTTCGCGAAATAAAAACGGCTTTCGTTTCGGGTCCTGTCCCACCCAGTTCCATTTCCATCACTGTTTAACAATAGGTCTTCGCGGCGTCTTATGCCTCGTCTCCTTCGAGTGCCGCCCTCCTTTCGGCGCCATTTTTTTTTCTTTGTCTCTAAGGAAGTCGATTCCATCTTGGATACGAATAATCTATATTGCCGTAGTTGGGGAGAAAGCCTAGCGACGCCGTTGAGACGAGGAACAAAGCGCCCCTGAGAGGGCCTTCTTACTCCCGAAAATTGAGGTTCGGCGACATTTGGGCGAAATGTTGAAAAATAATGGGTGAAACGAAAAAGGAACGAAACTTTCGTTCGCATTCGGAGCAACACTTTAATTAATGACGAAATTTTCCTCGATAGAGACAAGAGAAGAGCGAAAAGGAAAATGCGCGTTCGGTGAGACGACCTTCGACTCTCTAATTCGAGAGGAGGGAAGTTAAGAAAGAAATCGTTGCATCGGAATGAATGAGGCGATTCAATTGAACAGGAATTCCGTTAATATCGAGCGTAAATCGATAACATTAATAATGAAATAAGTCCTAATTTATGTGAAAACAAAATTTCTTGCCTTGCCAAAACTGTGAATAAATTAATAACCCTTTTTACTTCTTACGAGATTGATAGAAGTAAGAAGTATTCTTTTCTATCTAACCTATCGTCAAAGTAAATGTACCAAGATATAGAAATTTCGATAAATATTACGAGAAAATAAGTCAGAAAAAATATATGGTGGATAAAAAAAGAACTAGATGCTAAACTAAAACTAAACTATGATACGTGAGAGAATATTGTAAGCAGGGAAACATCTTAAAGGTGCAATAAAAAACCTACGTAAGTATATATAGTTATACCAAAATATGTGAATATGTAAATCCAATTAAAACCACCCTTAGATACGCGATACGTGGTCAAATTTCAGGAAATACAATAGTAGTGTTATTACCTCTAAAATGAACAGCTATTAACAGAAATATTCTAAACAAAGTACAAAATAGATATTTACATTAAAAATTATAGCTGAAATATTATACTATTTCAATAAAAGGACGGCGATAAAGTATTAGTTGAACTTTAAAATGTATCCTATGTGCTCACTTGAATGTAAGATAAGATAGAAAAATTAAGCAAAAGAACGTTAATCATTAAAACATTTTAAAACCAATCAGCGATTCCAATTCTCGTCAGTATTCCATAAAAATTCATAGTTAAAAATGATTAAGATTTGCAAGAAGTTTACAAAATTTTCATACTAATGTAAATTATTTAGAAAAAAATCACTACCTAACATAGTATTTCTATACGAGCCAATCAACTTACATCGTATCAGAAGATATGCCCCCCTTTAGAACAAGAGCGTAATCGGAAGGGGAAAAAAATTAGGGTTTAGTTAAAAGAAATTAGCGGTTTTGAATGAAAGTGTTTAACCTGTAAATTTCGATTAAAAATTTCAAATGAATTACGATGAAATATTCTTATCTTTAATAATACTATTTCACTATTGAAATGAGGAATAGCTTGATTGGACATGAAAAAAGTCTGACAGCACCGGAACTCGAACCCGGATCTGCCACTTTCCGAGTGAGTCCTCCAGCAAATTGAGCTATCGTGCCAAAACGAACCGGGTTCGAGTCCCGTCAGACTTTTTCATGTCCATATCTCCTATGAAATATTTCTATGAGCACTTTCATTTCTATTTAATGCTCAAAGTTACCTTTCACCCTTTTCCTTGAAATATCTTGAATGCTCCTTAACTTATGTAACCATTTGTAAATTAATGAAACTTATGCCATTAATAGATTACATAACAAAGAAGCAACAGTCTCAAAGAGACATCTTCGCCTTATTGAAGGTTCGAATAAGTGTTTGGCGAAAAATCAAGCAATCAAAATCAAAAAAAGCTAAACAACCATAACATAAAGTTATCAAGCTCTGTTTCCGCCAAGATTATCGTACGTATAGCTATTGATTCAACAATGAAACCTATTTCCTAAATAAATGAACGGAATTTCTGATTAATCGTAAGATTATCGTAAGAATAAAAGTAGCTATTGATTCCACAATGAAACCTATTTCCTAAGTAAATAATTGGATTTTTGATTTCCAAATTCTGCAAATTTTTAAACATTGAACACGGCAAATTGCTCCTTCACTCCCGTCACGTTATTTTATTCTCTTTTCCCAATACGGGGCTGAAGATATATGCGCTAATTCGTATCATTTGGAAAAAAATACAAACAGCGAACCATGCTCAGCAGGATATTCGATAAGAAAATCCTGCAACACTAATGAATTCTACAGTTTTATCGCGAAACACGTACATACATGAATGGTTGAAAAATGGCAAGAACTCGCGTTTCCCTCGCAAACTTTGTAATTGCAACGCAGTCGGTTTCCATCCACACTTCACGAAGGAGCACTTACGTTTCTGAAAAGAAATCACAGCTAGATTCGAAGCATTAGCGAGCCTTTTGAATAAAATGGGTCGACCCGCCGAACGAACTCGCGGATTCAATTTTTTCATCGATTCCCGTATTTAGGCATTCTCGCTCCGAATTGGTGCTTTCAACCGCTTGTTGTAGTTACCAATAAACAATGGCGCATTTACGCTGAAATATCGCCTCGCGGGGAAAAGCTAAAGGTCCGCATTTTCCACCTTAACAAGCGGGACTAAAGTACTCGAAAATATTTTAAATACTGAATGAAGACTTAGACAAGAGGTTGTTCACGAATTTAATACACAGGCAAAGTCATTAAAAAAGAGAACGTCGGGGGGCGGAGCGGCGAAAATTGGGAGGCATTATTATTCGCTGAATGGATGGAAAAATGGCGGAATTCGGAAGGGAAAAGTATCCTTTGCTACGGGGCGAGGATAAAATATAATCCAGGTTATTAATTTTTTAAAGGACGAGAGGCTGAACTAGTGATAATGAGAAGAGGTGAAGTGGTGTCGCGGAGCTATTGGAAGCCTAGGGTCATGCAGTAGAGGGCAAACAGCCCCCCGGGAGCGGGAAGGTGGGGTGGGGGGCCTCTCTGAAAGGAATCGCAGTCGACCCAGCTTGCCAAAATATCAAAACAAAGGAGGAACGAGGAGGAAGGGCTCAGAGAGAAATTAAAAAAGAGAGCCGAGCGATTTTTTTGACGTTTTTCAGCGTCATAAGGACCGGCCCGCGCTCCGATGAAATTTTCGAGACTAGGGAAAGAGAGAGGCGGGAAAAAATCCATGGATTTCTTTCGTTGCGGGGAAAAAATAGCGGAGGGTTTTATGGAAAAGGGGTATCTTTCTCCTAGCTATTAATGCTGCCTGTCTCAAAGAATACCTGACGCGGAACGATACTCCTTCCGCAGCGAAACGACATCCATTCCCTCTCACGACGGCGTACGCAAAATGGCGGACCCGAAAAACGACGCCAGCGCCGCGTAGCGGAGGAACCCCGAAGCCTTTCCTTCGCTTTTTTGGGAGTTTATATGTTTTTTTCGCACGCGAAAGACTCCTTAATTTGTGTTTTCGGAACGTCGCGAGTTTCCTGCGGTGCGGGGCCTCATTAGCACGACTAGGCGCAGGTTTCTTCCAATTAGCGAGATTCCTTCGGCCCGCTTTTATTGATGGCTAGATGATGGTCGTTAAAAAAAGGAGCTCTGGTTAACTTTATTAGTAAGTTAACTGCATGAGAGACACGGTTGTGCCATGGCGTCTTCTTGACTTTCCGTCTTAATCGTGTCATCTTCTTGGGGAGTCATCCAAAGGTTTTTTTTAGCGTTCAGCGAATGTCTGAGTTTGCACGTGGGAGGTTTTTCCCCGCGAGTTACTTCCCTGAGTACGCAAAATACGTCTGCTGGATTTATTTCTGCGAGACGGCTTAATTCGTTACTGCTGAGGTTATGGGGACGAGGGGCAGATGACTCGCTACGGAAGGAATCTGACATAGTAATGAACGAATGTTCCATGAATGAAAGCAGGGCTGAATTATTTGAACCGAACTGGGGAAAGATGATGAAAAGTTCTGAAATTTGTTCTAATAGAAAATGAAGGTTGTTTCAAAGAGAAAAGGTCGATTTCTCTCCGCTAGAAAAAGAAACAATACCAAATCAGTATAAAAGTTCCAGTGCAGCATACTTTTCTGTGTGTTTAGACCGTCAGATGGGGCAAATAGTATAGAAAATACCCTTGGAAGTTCTAAAACGAGCATTTTCTTCTTATTTTTCAGTGATCAGTCCTTGGATTTGCCTGCAGCAGTCTTCCATTCGAATCTACCTTCTACTTTTCTTTCTAATACCATGTAGTTGGTGCAGTCAACATCTTCCGTTATCTGTTGTGTGTCTCTAAGATGTAGTCTTCCTCTACATCTCTTTCCCTCCGTAATTCCATCTAATATTGTCTTCACCAATGGCTTATAATATATCCTATTTGTTTTGTCGTCTGGCCCCTTATAATTTTCCAGATCTCATTACTGTCCCCTATCCTCCGACGTACCTCTTCATTCGTCACTTTATCTTTCCAACTAATCCTGAGCATTCTTCCATAACACCTCAGCTCAAAAGAATGTAGCCTCCTTTTCTCTTGCTTCCCTATAGTCCACGTTTCACATCCTTGAATAGATGTGAAACGTGGATCTTCAAGAAAGTTGCTACTTAGATATACAAGGCAACACTCCATACGAATAATTTTAACAATCTCTTCTTTGTACACAACCTGATGCTTTTTGTTATAAGAAGATGTTTCTTTTGGTTAAAAGAAACATCTTCGCCTATCTTATCTTCCTCATTATCTCCACCTTGCTTCTCCCATTTTCAGTTATTCTCTTTCCTAGATACGTAAATTCACTGATTCCTGCAACGTTTATTCGTCCATCATCACCGTAACTTTAGCAATTTCTTGCCTTTCACAATAGTCATTTCGTTATTATTCATTTATTTTAGTTTCAGGAAGATATGCCTTTGTTTTTGTATTTGTCACACTGAATGAAATTATTACGTTTAACCAAATAGTATGTGCAATTGGTGGGCGAATGAAGAAGAATATTTTACAGCAGTTTAACAAACGTAAATTTAAAGCGAATGTATATTGAATACCTATTGCGGGTTAAGGCAAAAAGAAACATTAAAGTAAGTAATACAAAATGAGATAAATGTAAACCAAACATATTCTTCCGATTAATTACCAACTTTTAATGCTAGAATTATTTTACTTGGAATTTTGTTTTATGTGGACCGCCATTAAAGCTTATGTATTCCAAAAATGCGGCTCCTTAATATGTATTCTTAAACAGTTCCAAAAGCTGATGAGTACGTTACGTTATAGTTACGTTATAATTTACGTTATTCTGTCGTAAATGAACGTCTGAAAGGCACCATAATACAATTAACCTCTCATTTAATTCTTGAATACGAAAAGATTTTCTATTAGAAAAAATTATGGTGTCGCATAAGTTATGCGTTCGGGTTTTTATACATAAATTATCCGTACGTTTTGGAAAAATAACCTTAATTTTCCTAAAACTATCCGTCTGCGGCCCGCGATCGTTTTTTGTTTAACGCACGCGGCCCCCGCCATCTTGAAAATTCTGCTGGCCTTCTGCGAACATACAGTCAATCCGGTACTGCGCATATGCCTGCATTAAAAAATAATATTTCAAGACTTTTTTCCATTCATACCATAGGTATCAAGATTTTCTAAGCCATTCATTCAGGTAATGAATACTTTTCCCCCGAGGAATAGCTATGGAGTATGTTACTTTTGAAGAGAAAATGAATCATGGTATTCATTGATAAAAGAAATTGCAGAAACCAACCCAAAATTACATAATTTAGATAAATATTCCAAAAAATTAAATTAATAATTCGACTGAATTTTATTTCTGAGAAACTGACATCGAATCAATGTCATAGATTTGAATCTGAAATGAGCAACGAAATCAAGTTCACAGAACAGCAATGTTACAATCAACAGTTGTCGCATTGCTTTTCTTAAAAGCCTTTACACATTTCATTCCTTTCTCTTAGGTTTTTCGCCAAAATTCAATTCATGCAGATGTTACTCTATTACGTGATTCACTAAGATTTCCACTTACGGTCAAAAAAGCATTAATTTTGGCATGGCATCCTTTACGTCATATAATGTTGTCACCAATTCAATTTCAGCTTTTTATTTTTATAAGATTGAAATAGGTTTTAGTTTTTGTCACAGAAATGAACTACAGGTAGTTATAAATAAGAGTTAAAACACAATATAAGAAAGCATTAATTTTGGCTTGATACTCTTTACGTCATAGAATGGAATCAGTAATTTAATTGGAGCTATTCAAGTTTCATAAAGCTCAAATAGGTTTAAGATTTTTACACAGAAAGGTATTCCGTTTAGCTATATATATATGATGGAAAACAAAAATAAACTTGGCTGTGAAAACAAAAAGTTAAGAATTTTAGGAAAACGCTCATTGCAATTAAAATGGGGAAAATTCCATAAGCGAGCTATTGTTCTATTTTACACAAGTTCTCGTTCAGAGCATCAAAAGACTTTTGAGAGAAAATACTGTTAAAAAATGAAGTAAATTTAAAACGTGAAGTATGCCTTAAAGGGAGAATCAGCTTAAAAGAGTAAATGAATCACTAAAGTCCATAACTGAGGCTTTGATGACGCTATTGAAATTTAGAAAAGATCTTGCTCTTTTAAGCCGGAGAAAATAATTGGAAAAGTTACCAAAATAAGATTCAAAAACTTGGAAAATGCTTAATAAAAGAAGAGGAAATTGAAAGGAACAAAAACTATTCTTGGGAGATGAAAAAAAATACGACTTGGATGAATATATGGCGATGAAGAGATGGGGGATAATTAGCCGATAGAGAGGAAATGGATTTGTGATTTAATTTTTAAGAAGACGAAAGAGGCAAGCGATGAAAGAGGGATGAAAGCGGATGTAACCAGCGTCACATAGCGGTTAAATTACAAAACATTTCACGGGGACAAGAATTAATTGAGAAAAGCACGAAAAAGTTTTTAATAAATGTACAAAAAAATTGAACCCTCGGTCTACTGAGAAACAAAAGTTCAAACAGCAGGATTAAATATATCAATGATACTATAAGATTCGACAAAGGTAACTGATGTTTCAGAAAATCCTAGACGTTTAGACATTCTCACATACGACTTTATTCCAGGCTAAATACTGTATAAATACATTATACTTGCATTTACATACACGTACTTTTACTTGCCTCACTTTTAACCCGTTAAAAAGGGATACAAAAAATGGAACAGCCAATCACAGTTTAATTAAAGGAAACGTAGCATATCTACAAATATTCTGTTATTGACGTTAGATGCTTTTGGTAAATTAAAAATTAACTAGTTATTTGGATGAGGTAGGGTGATGTAAGAGTAATTATTTGTTTATTAACATCAAAATAGCATTAGTTAAACATAGAAGGAAAAAAATAATCACAATATAAACTCTGACATTACGTAAAAATATTTTTAAAAAGAAGAGGGGTTTAGGGAATGTGTGGGTGAAATGAATGTAACTCCATAAACTTGGCCGAAAAAGTAGAAGAGAGATAAGCATTAATACAATAATTAACTTTTTGACAATTTAGACCATGGAAGCATCACGTGAGCAAAAAATCTGTCATGTAACAATTTATAGGTGGGTTAATGAGTTGTTTGATAGCTTAATTACAATTATAAATGCTCTGAATTGAGTTGATACTTTTTAACTTAAACCATTGATACTGTTGCTAGGTGGAAAAACAGCACATATTACCATGAAAGAATTGCGTAATTCATTGTAACACCCTGCATAGAAGTAATTATAACTGAATATAATACCTGGAGATTGGTTCGATTTAGGTACGAGCCTATATTTCCCATTAAGGAAAGGCACCCGGATATGAAAATTAATGCCAAAAACAAATTCATCTCAATCATAATCTTCAGCCTACATCATGTAACAGAATAGAGAAGAAGCGTGTTTATTGCGAGTGAGATTGGGACTATGAATTCCCTATTTACATCTAACCCATGGGACTCATAGGTCATATGAGAGAAAAATATATACCCGGAGTCAACATTTTCAGTACTTTCCAAAAGTCTTTCCCGCCTTTGCTCTGGCGAAAAATTTGAATCAAAGCTCGAGTTTTCTGTAGGATGAATATTGTATCAAAAAGCACAAGGAAGTGAAACACTTAACGACGATTATAACCGTATTTTACAGTGACAAAGCTAAAGGGAGACATAAAGAGAAATTCATCACTTGAAAGAGTTTGTCATGTCCAGCTGGAGGGAAACAGTTAGGCGGACAAAAAAGATCGAATTATGTATGCATTACAAGGAATAGGAGACAAAACAGTTGGATTATCTGAATAAGGCATTACCAGATGAAAGAATTATAAGGGAATGAATGATCAAAGACGCGACTGAATGAGTGTTAGAAGAAAAGGTCAAGAACCTGTAAATGAGACAGCTTTCTATGGTGTATTTATAGGGCAGTTGGGCTTCCCAAATGGAGAAATAGGGAATTCTGGGGATTTTGAGAGAACTTATTGGACCGCAACATTGGGAGGTACAGGTATATTCATAATAATCCCAAAGGAATACTAGAACATATATATAACTAGCTGAAATGCCCGTTGATTATCAACGGGGAAAATAGATGTCGAATTAAATATAATATACCTATTTGTACATAAGAGAAAATAACATCTCGCATCATCTCGTAGTTTAGTCCAACGGGACAGGTTATCGAAAACAAAAAATTTCTAATCAATGTTCGAGGCCGAAATCTACAATCAACAATAAAAATGTGAATCATTATGGAATTTCCCTCTTATTGTTAACATGTCTCAAAGTAATGGTTAAGTTTGCAAGATTTTCAACTTCCGATTCTGGTAACTTTAATCGTATAATTGTCAAGAGTCCGAAATTATAGATAAAATGTTACTCCTCCATCTCCACTAATTTATTACGGTGCTACGCATGTTTGTTGCCCCTGTAATTTCCCCACTACAAATTGTTTGTGACTGATATAATTAAAATCTCTGAAAATTTTCATCCTCTTCATATCGTCATCTTCTAAATGGGCCAAAATACAAATGCATTCTACTGGGAAAATGCCTAAACTCGGAATCAACAATCGCATTGGTCGTCAGGGGGACGGGTTGTTTACAACCTCAAAATTTTACAAAATATTCGTATATTAAATCTAAATTCTCGCAACTTCGAATCGAAAGCGATATTTCACGACCATAATAATAATCTGTATTCAATTTCATTTCTTTTGGTACTTATTTTGATTTTATACGACTATTCCTTCTAATTTAATTTTGCAGAAGAAATAAAGTCTGTAACCGATAAAATCGAACTTTACGTGTATTTCTTATGGAAATCTATCTGAATGATCTTGGTTTAAACCCAGCAAAGTTATCAAATAAAAATATGACAGTGCTTCCTCCTGGGTCTCAGAGAACACGTATGCAAAATTTGACGCAAATCGGACAAACGGTGTGGACTCCAATCGCGGACAAACAAACAGACACGCAAACCCACAGAATTTCTGCTTTATATATATATAGATTTGTAAGAACAATACGTGAATATCGTTGTTCTACAAAGGCCAATGATGACTAAATATATGCTTGTAAATAAAACTATACTATAAAGAGAAAACACATGTTTTTAAATAGAAAACCGGAAATATTCTCATGACGGACAGAAGAAAAGGAGTTACCTATTGTTTAGAAGTTTAACGAACGAAATAACTACCACTCCTTCACAGATTCACAGGGACTCTAGAATACACAAACCCTGATGGAATAGTTTGATATTAAACCTCTAAATACTAATTTGGTTCCATATGCTACTCATTCCGTTACTGAAAGGGCACTGCTCTGACGTCACCAGAAAGATAGAGAACCCAAACGCCCGAATCACCATTTGTATGCTTCAGGGAATGCGTGCTAACAAAAATCTCCTTGGATTTGAAAGAATGAGGGGTTTTCCCTGTAACCGAGAGGGCCACTACGATTCTAAGAGCTGGCGGGAAACAATGAGAGTGGCCCATCTGACGCTAAAGAGCCATCATCGCTCCCCATTAGACTCGAATACCGAGGAAGACATTTCCCCTCTTTTACCCCCCCCCCCCAGTCAAGGTTCCCTGGAGGTCATTGCATTCTTACCGACGTAATCCCCACCATAATTGGTGATAGCAGAATTCCAGGAGGAAGCTTATTCTATTAGGATGAGATTTATAGATATGAGATCATTAAATTTGGGCCGTAGGTTGCGACGACTACAGCAAAATGGAACAAGAACTATCAATTACAAATTTGTTGTATGGATTGTTAAATGTAAATGCTCTTATAGATGAGATTTATCTGTTGTTGAATAATATAACTGTATATCATAGCAACTTAAATTGTGAACACTTAATATTATATAAGTTTAATATGTAAGACAGTTATTTTTAAATTATAGAAATGAATGTTCAATTGTATTACGGAATTGTATTTGTATTTTTAAAATATCAATTGTCTTATAAAATATTGTACTCAGTGGAGATAAAGGTTAGAACGTAGTAGAATGTAAAAATGTAATGTGTGTAGTAATGTAATGTAGTAATGTAATGTAATGTAATTGTTGTAATGTAATGTATGTAAGTTACAGAATGTGAGTATTGTAACGTTGCCACCTTACCTATTGTCATCCTGCGGCGGAACTTTATAATAATAATAAAAATTCAAAAGCCTGATGGAGGTTATTGTTTCATTCATTTGTAACCCTTCCATTCTGTGTTTTCATTTTCAATCGTAATGAACAGAAAAAAACGTTTGCACCATTAACTCGAATTAATCCTACATTAAAGTAGAAGGGTCTAAAAAATATTAACACCAGAAATAATTTCTCCTAACCAACGAGGATGATAAAAAAATCAGTTATGAAGACCGCAGAGGTGACTGTGTTGCTGTGGAAATCAATTTTCAACTCGAATAAATCAATGACACATTAATACGTACATGTACATAACTCCGCATATGTGCATACAGTTTATCTATAGGGAAATACAAATATAATTCCTTGTAACCAAGAGCGGATCCAGAGGAGATCCACATTGCAGAAGACATTGTTGGAGCAGTTTACTAAGGTTATGATTTAATAATAAGGAAACGACGTTATCTCAGGGCGAGATTGAGACAAGTAGGTCTCTCAGTAAATCTAAGACTACGTCAATAAAGGTTTAAAGAAATAGCTTTAGAAAAAAAGCAATAAAATGAAGGAACTATCATACAGTTTTAAAAAAATCTAAGTCCGCACTTAGGGAATAGATGAAACCCTGCAGGAAAACACCCACGAGAAACGGGGCGTGAAAAACCCCCGAAACCTACTGAAAGTAGCGAGTAAAATTTAAAAAGAAGAGGAGAAAATGAGTAAAAGAAAAGAATCAGTAAAAATAATGGAAAAAATTGATAATATGAATACACACCCATGCTAGAAATGTAGGTAAGGTGAGATCATAAATTTGAAGTATATGCAAGAAATAAGTATTAGAATATGGTAAAAGATCGGAATAAAAACAAGAAGGAAAGAAAGAAGAAAAATGCTGAAGAACAAAGAAATATTGAAACGATTACGAAATCAATGGGGAAAATTACACTTTATATAGATATTTACAACTATATCAGCGGTTACGTCACTTTAACGATAAAAAAAAATAATAAAAGTTAAGAAAATGACAAAATGTATACGAAGGTCAAAGTAAATTTAAACCTTAACAGATATTTTCTAATAAAAATTAGTCTAAAGAGGAAAAACGGTATTCAGTTATATTTATGAACAAATACAGAGAAATCATTTTGTCTTCAATGGAAATACCAGAAACCGAAGGGAAAGTAGTTGTAGGGCAGGGGGCATTTACTCACTACGTATGACGTATTCGGATAAGAAAGATAGAGATACGATCCTTGATGGATATGATAGAGAAGTGTCTCTATAACACTAAATATGTACCCCATTTCGTAATGACAAAATGGCATTGTTTTAGTCAGTGGTACAGAATTAAGCCACTATAGTTATTTGTACAATAGGAAACTTTTCTTAAATATTACCCCTCCCTGGAAAGTTTCTGAATTCTAAGCCCCTACTTCTAATTCTTCATCGGAATTCCCACAATCCCTGACTTTACGCTTTTCCGCATGCCACTGCATCATCTGCTGTTTACAACCCCATTCATTACAGCGTAACTCCGTCCTTTACACACACTTCCTGGAGTACTCATCCGGTCTCACGTATTCCTCATAAACGCCCCCCTTCTCTGCCCACTCCGCCTTCAGATTAACGCATGTCTTTATTTCGGCCCCTACGTACACATTATCCCAGCCTTATTTACGCATTTCGTGAGGGTTGAACCCACTCTTATGCTCATGCTGCGAATAACCACGGAAACATTAAGTTTGATACTTGACAACTCTGAGCATTGCGTAAGATTCGCCAAATATGGCAGTGCAACCGTTATTATGATTCCGGAAGCCGTTGCCGGATATTTAATCAAGAAATCCAAAGCATAAAAATCAATCGTTAGTATTAAAAAATGGTAACCAGGTCTTAATATAAATAAATGTTCTAGAGTTCATTCTTTCGAAAAGAAACAATTGCGTCAGAACCACCAGTACAAAATTAGTGGAATGACCATAAAGGTAGTCGACTCAGTTGAACATCTCGGAATCAGTCTTAGAAATAACTTAAACTGGAGCACACGTATTCGAAAAATCTGCGGTAACGCAACTCAAAACTCGGTTCTATAAAGCGCATTGTAAAAAGATTCGACGTAAAGGTTAGAGAGCGATGTTATTTCAACTTAGCCCCATCTTGAATATGCGGCGAGTATATGGGACCCAGCGTATGAAACGTATGCTCGCGAACTCGAGAAAGTGCAGCGCAAGGTGATACGATTTCTTAAGAAGTGCTACGATAGAAAAGCAAGCTTTACGCAACTGCTTTCAAAGGTAGGCTGGGACTCCTCGAAAGAAAGGAGATTAGAAGCTAGCCTACAAATGCTTGAAAATTTCAGAGGCACTACATGTGCTTACCTTATCATCTCTAACGAAAACTAAACAGCGCTCGGAGTCGCTACTAGCGTCCACTATGGTGGTCGTTGGTTGTCAAGGAAACTAAAAATTTAATACGCAATAACTTGATTTAATAAGTAGCCTTCGATTAAGTTTCCGGAGAACCTAAAGAAAATTGCGGCAGGAAGTATTCTTAATTTCCTTCCCTACGAAATGTCTTTTTTCCCAACATTTTAGGAGAATTATTTCAGATTAAATTTCGCGAAAGATACGGAGGCTTCAACAGGGAAAATAACGTTGTCAAGAGCTTTGTTATGAGTTTCCGAGACGAAAATTAAGATTTGTACAAGTAAATCCTTAAAAGTCTTTCTTTGCTGCTTAGAGAGCGAAATTCAACTTCTTTCCTCGCTTAAAATGTCATTTTGAACGTCAAAATTTTCCTAGAAATGAAATATGCCCGCTTAATTCTATAATTGGAAATTCTCTGGGAAATTCAAAAAATTTTTCGTTATCTCGAAAGAAAGAGTCACGCTAAAGAGGCTCCAATATAGTTTCGCTAATTTATTAAATATTATACTTTTGGATGCAATATAATGTACGTTACCGTAGGCGTATTGCCAAGGAACGATTTTAATCATCTCCATGGTTACCTCAAAAGTTTCCTTTCGCTGAAATAATTCGCCGCAGGAATACAATTTCACTTGTTTACATTTTCAAACCTTAATGATTTTGGATTAATTTATCTGGGTAAATATTTCCAATGTTAACCAATTACTCCTCAATATCCTAAGAAATTATCAATCTACCGACTTCCTCTTTTAATTTAAAGTGACAGTAACAATTTCCTCTCTTGTTAATCTACTGTTAAAAAAATAAGGTAATTTTAAATTAAAATGAAAAAGAAATAGAAGGGGGTCTTTTGCCAAGAAAAAAGTAGTTTATTATGAAATTAGCGATTCGTAATAGACTATTAAAATATTCGTATGTACGTTAATCGTAAAAGAAAGTCAAACAAACTATTGTTTCCACAGATTCAATTCTTCTGACAATTAGTTTCAAGGTAAAATCGCAGTTTTCCAGTAGAAACCGGTCACCATATGAATGAAGTCTACATAAATCAACCGGGAAAATGGTTATAGGTGACTCCTAAAGGTCGAACGTCAAGTAAGATTTTTCTGGCCGATTAGCTCTATTGATAGACCAACCAACCGGATAAACGGGGAGACCCGGGTTCGAGTCCAGGTCCCGTCATACTTTTTTCACGTCCTTTTCTCCTTGGGATTTCTATAAATCATAATACTCAGGTTCTTTAGAGACGCTTAAAATATTATTAAATGAAATGTACTTGAAACAAAAACGTGTAAACATCGAGTTGGTTGACATTAGCACTGCCTAGGGCTTAATTTTTAAACTAATTGCGCCATTCCTTAACAGCACAACTGCTCGCATAAAACGTGGGTTTATATGAAACTAGGGCATAAATTGAGAAAGAGCCAACAATCGCTTTATGCAAATACTTGCTTATCCTTCTTTCACATAACCATAGCATCAAAAACTGCGCATCGCATATAAGCGACACCCAAACACACATCGCAAAGGCTTTTGAGTCCAGCGCCTCGGCAACGCGCAACCCAGCAACAACAAACAAGGCTCATTACGCTAAATGGATTATTTCGAGCTCCATATGTTTATTCAAGGCCATTTTCGGAAGACGAAACAAAGCCAAACTCACTCTTTGAAGACACGGGCGACGGTGGAAAACGTCTTCCAGAAATATGCTAATGCAGTAGAGATGTAGGCCCATAAAACGGGCGGGTTTTAAGCAATTCTTGGAGGAAAACCTCGACGAATCCGAAGGAAATTAAAGGGATAAGTGGTCCTTTTGCCCCCTGACCTATTTAGGAGAGTCCCTCAACCGTCCGAGGGCACAAGCCGGGGCGGGGGACGACTTCTTATCGACCTCGCACGGCGAAGATGGAACTACGCCATGACAAATGAATTTTCCGAGTCAAATTGGAGAAGAAGCAGATGATTCAGGCCTCTCTCAAGACTGGAAACCGAGCTTTGATGAATATTTAACGAGATGGGTTAAAGGAGGAATCCCACAATTCCTAGCGAATGGATGGATGACGAAATCCGCTAAATTGTGTCGACATAAACAGAGTGGTTCCACTTTTGACTTTAGGCGCCGTATACTGTCTTCAGTAAGTCCCAAAATGACTCAAAAGGTTACGGGTGGAAAGCGTGCTTATAAAGCAGTCTTGGTCCGTAGCTTAGAAATGTTCGCAACGCGGAGAAAAACGTCTCGCGCCCGCAAATTTTAACGACCATAAAAATTCTCGGAACTCCAGATCCCAATCTGCAACACACGTAGTAAAAGCGGATTTAAATGGTATCGCCCACTTCCTATCCAAAAGTGCAAAGGCCTTCTCTTGCCAATCTACCAATTTGATACAGCAGATGCTCTCTTCCTATAAATCTAATGGCTTTACTAGGTAAAGTTCTTTTACATTAAACATAGCTAAAATAACTTGAATCTCAATTCAGTCGAAAATATGTTCGTAGAAAGCCAATTAGAATTAGTAAAGGAAAAATTACCTAGGAATAAGTTTACCGTGAAAAAAATAACAAAAATTATGAGTGAAATTAAAATAAGAATTACTCATATGCCTATATAACTATGGTACATTTCCTCAAATTTTAATGATTTGGAAAAACAACTGTGTGATGAGATCGTGTTTTAGTATTTAATAGAGTTAAAAGTGTTCATTGAGTACATTAGATTATATGTAAATTAACTGCTGTGATATAGTGCATTATACTGGGTGGGGAAACAATTTTATGGAACTACTAATTTCAAGTATGAAAATAAATTACTTATTCCGGTGTCCATAGAAACTCACTTAAAATTAACCACTGATTTCTAAGAGTACTCATAACGTTTTCAATCGAATCATCCTCAAGAAAATGTATAGTTATTTGTCATAAGGGAAGTGCTGTCATATACCACCAACTATATGATACGTTTATAAGTGACAAATATTTGCAAAATTCTACGCAAACGGAGGTTTTCTAGTTAGTTTTTGCCTAACGACATGGCCGAATTCCTAGCATAAGAAATTCCCCAATGTGAAAGATGCTTTAATTGCTTAGATGGTCATTTCCCGTAACTTTTAGCTAAAAATTAGTGAGTAATTTTAACTTTAGTTCGAAAGAATAGTTACCTGCTGACCGGCAGTCTAAATTCAACCAATCCTTATAATGAATACTAAAATAATTAATTACGTCATCCTACAATTGGATATAGCAGCTCATTCTATTCACCGTAGTAACAATTAAACTATGAACATTAAATTACTCAAATTAATTGTAAAATTAAGCATGTTTTCCTGAATTTGCTGATTTACTTATTACTTTTCTGAATAGACTAATGTAGATGTGGATGCACCATTATATTTTAAACCTTTCTCAATTTTTATTGAAAAGTAAAAGTGTCCGTGTTATTTACCCAGGCTTACAAATCTTGGCATTGAGAACTGGTTGAAAGTAAGGGAATACGATTCTGATCCTAATTCCTCAAAGTGGGAAAGATTCTTAACTTATTATTTATTAATCCTGCGCCAGCAGACAAGTGGTTCTGAGGGCAGATAAGATGGCACTTCTAGCGGTCAAAGGATTAAAAATGCTAAAAACAGGAGATTATCTGACAGAGAAAACAAGGAAAGAAATCTTTGCCCTTGGATTTGTACACATTTCATTTCCTCGTCTTCAAAAACTCTACATTCACGACAATTTTTGATTAAAGCTTTATATATTCGTATCTTTGAACAATACTGTTTATTCAAAGCTTGATTAAGATAACAAAATTTCCATTTCGGAATAACTCAAGATATTTCTGAGAACTTGAGCCGAAATTAGAGAACGGAAAGGAAATTGTGGCGAAAAAGCTAAAGTTATAAGCTGCAATTAACAGAATGAGATAAAAAAATCTTAATCCATTGTATGAAAGTTTTGCAGAAAACGCACGAGTGTTGGAGGAAATGGTTAACAGACATCAGTGTTTGTAATTTCTGTTTGCTTTTACAAGTAGCTACAATTTCAAATGGAAAGAAATTTACGATCGATATGAAAACGTAATTAAACCAAAAATCTCTTTCAGAACATTGAAAATTCGAAGATAGACAATTTCATCACCCACCAAAAATAAACAGCCAACCCAATTTCCCTATATTATGGTCAGATACTTTTCCAATAATTACTGAAAAAATCGTAAAATTATGGGATACTTTGGCATAGATATTATCAAACTTGAAAAGCTAGAAGCTTCCAATCCCTGAAGCTGAATGACGAACCTATAGCACGCGTGTCCCCAAAGTTACACGCGAGAGAAATCTTTGGCACGCGGAACTCTGAAGGCACTATCCTCGTTACGAATTATTTACTTAAAAAATGAACCTCCAGAGAAAATAAATGTAAATTATGTTCATTAATAATGATATTTAAGGCATCGAAGGCCTATTGATCTTTCACATAATAAGCTATAAGAAAAGGTGCTGAAGGCTAGCGATTTAGGAAAATTTTCGAAAAAGACTCGAATCTTTCCCACCTGGATTTAAAATTTCATGAAGATTTTCAAAAGATATTTGGATTTATCGAAATCATATATATCGATTCTACTGGGTTAATTGGAACCTGAACATCAACAATATGACGCATTGTAGTCACTGCCATACATTGTTACGTTCACAAAAATTTCAGATGACTAGGAACTAACGGTAGTGATTAATTAATTGATCTTTAATTAATCAATTGGAGCCTGAATATCAACAGTACGATGCAGTGTAGTCACTGGGATACATTTTTGCGTTTACAACAATATCAGTTGACTCGAAAATAACAATGGTGATTAATTAACTGATAACAAATTAACCATGAGATGTGATAATGGGTATTTTTGGAACACATTGTTAATTATAATGAGGCGAGGAGTACCATAAAAAGAGCTCGCTGTCATACGCAGTCCCTACAATGTGCCGAAAATTGGATATCCAAGGAAACGTGTATATTTCTGAAAGAGTAAGACTTATGCGGCAGTGTCTCTGATATCTCTCGTTCAAGATCTCCCGTTGGTCTGCAAAGCGCCCCCTCCAGTCGGAAAAACCCCATGCGCCCCCCCTTACACCCTATATCCCCCCCATACGCCACCATTCCTTAAGGACATAAATCATTGGAAGAACCAAATTTAATCGAACGGATTCTCCATAAGAGTCGAGAAAAAATACGCCGACTGAAATTTTAGAATTCCTCCGCAAATACGAACTTCATTTCCTAGATATGGAAATTCTACTGGCAATATCCACATCAATTTCAGCCCAAGAGACGTTCCTTCGGAAAATTAAAACTATTCTGCGAACCGAGATAGCATTTCTTGCATTTGGAGTCTTATTTAAAACAAACACCATAAAATCGGGTAAAATTTAACATCGCAAAGAAAATATGAAAGCGATTTCATGAATTTCTTGCTTCAAAATTTTCTGAAATTAGCTCATTTCATTACCTTTGAGGAAAGGTTGCAATTTGCAAGGGGTACGGATAGATTTACCAAGGATAAGAGGGAAAAAACATTTCTCGATAAAAAATATCTACCTCAGAATCATTCTCATTTGGCGAATACTCGATAAGTAAAAGAAGATGGCTAGAATTGATCGGGTAATACTTCGGAATGTACATTGACATAGAAAAGCTACGGATTCAAGTGCTTGGGTTGGATTGGATTGCCCAGTATTGTACTGTATGGCTCCCGGATAGTATAGTTGGCACCAAGTTCGACTTCGCTGAAAGCGGTCCCGGGTTCGATTCCCGGTGGGAGCCTACCTACGAAATGATATCAGGTGTCGAAGAAAATTTAACAACACTACTACTATTATAAGATTCATTCATCTCTTTCAACTGAGTACTAACTTTTAGAGAAAAAGACTTTATAATCCCAACTCAAATCAACAATACTTCCGCTGTAAACAATAATAATTCAGTAATAATTAAACAATAATTCATAGTTTTCCAGAAATAGCTCTTAACAGTAATAACTCAACAATAATACAACAATACATTGGACAATACATTCAACAATAGTTCATAATTTTCAGAAAAAGCTCGTTCTTTTTGTCTGCATTAAACTTTAATGGGTAAATACACGGGTTCATAAAGTAATGCTTTCAAAGTTATGACTTGTTGGCTTTCAACTTTTCCTTTCATCATTATCTCTCATATCATTCGGATTTCAAGCGGTTACTCAGCGAGACAACTGCCCTCTGGCCACGAAAACTTGCTACCAGAGCCACGAGTTTGTGTGTTACTTTCACTCCTCCATGTTTCCCTTTCACAAAGAAACGAATTCCAAGTGTTTGAGTGATGCATTCCGCAGCGGGTTTAAATCGACCGTCGTTTCAAAAGCTCTCTACAAAATATTACCATCACAGTTGTAACATTCACTTTGATTAACAAATAGAGAGATTAAGATAAGCCACTTTAAGATACATTATACAACAATGTTATTTATTGTCATGTAAATGAAATGTAGCATCACAAACAACGGCCTCAGAGACTGTAATACTCATATCTCCATGGTAACCACTCTTTGCGTCCCTGTTTCATTCGGAATTTAAGCGTCCTTCAAGCAGCGCCTTCCGGTGACGAAAATTGCAACCACGTTTCCAGAAAGTACGCACCTTTCACTTCTTCACACTCTCCTCGAGTAAACAAATGTCGGGTTTTTTTCAGCGATGCATTTCCAGCGAATCCTGACCTTTGTTAAGAAAAATCTGCTGCGCAAAACAGTGACAGCTGCCTTTAAAGTGTCACGTCTCCGTTTGCGTGCGAACCTTTCACTTTTCCTTCCCCTTCACTTGTTCACAAACTCAGAGCCCTCAGAGCTAGGGACGATGTTCTGAGCAATCCGCATGCGCTGATTGCAAGCGTAAAAGCTTAAAATAATACGGCAATATCAATTAGTAGCAAGTAAAATTATTACATCCAAATACAAGCCGATATTTACCACACTTTTACTACCTTACAAGCATACACAGAACGTAGTTCTATCTGCAAGGTTAATTTACAACAATGATAATAGCAATCATTACTCTTAAACTATAATAATAAAGTTTCGTTCACATCTGCATTGTTATATAGATGACATTTTGATAATATTTTTGTTATATTAATATTTTTTGAAAAATGTTATAGCGGTGATAATATCAATAACAATAATAACTTTTATTATTGTTGCTATATTGTTACATTAATAAAGATTTGATAATGTATGTATTGTTTTATAGATAATGTTTTGATACTATTTTTTATATTATAAATGTTTTGATAATCTTTATAGCGGTGATATTATCAACAGCAACAATAACTTTCATTATTGCTACTATTATCGTTGTATTTATAAAGTTATATAATATCTATATTGTTATATTAATAATGTGTTGGTAAGTTTATAACGATGATAACAACGGATATAATAACAATAATAACGTTCTATTTCGGAAAAAACACGGTTATGTCCTCTTCTACAGCACTCTCCCATATTCCTGAACTCAACCTCTAAAACTTTCTCTTCAGAATACACATTCTCATTTATTCACTTTCATTCTTTAAACACCGAACCTCTCCCTTCCGAAGATTTACCTTCACCAGAATCAATTAGTTTTTCCCAGGTCTTCCTCTCCCTTTAGTACCACTAGTGTTTCCTCATACATCTTCCACATTCTGCTCCTTTTCGTTTTCATAGTGAAACAGCCTTTGCATACTGAAAGAACGTTTGAGGGCTTCCAGATAGCCAAGTGGATGACACTTTCGCCTCTGGTGAAAGCGGTCCTAGGTTATAGGTCATTCGGCACATATGACCCCCCACCGGGAATCGAACCCGGGACCACTTTCACCGAAGGCAAAGCCGCAAACAGACTTGGCTATCCGGGAGCCCAGAGAGTTTTTCCTTTGTGAAAGCACTCCTTTTTGTCCAACTTAAATACCGATTAAACGCTATATTATGAACAGTTCGTTAATGTAACTCTCTGACTTTCAACTAGGTTCAATCCACGATACACTAATTGCTAGGAACTTGTGTAAAAAGTTAAAAGGTTACTTCACTGCCTTCATTCCTTTCACTTTTATAGGATCCAGACGTAAGTACAATGGATTACTAAAAAATCGTACATATTTCTGCCCCGTTATCTTATGCAGCCGTTGGTACAGAGAGTTCATAATCTGGCAATGCCGTAGGATAACCCCCCCCGGGCATTGTAACGGTCCTTGGGTTTCAAAAAAACTCACACGAGAGGATGGACGCTTTATAGAAGATACGTTGGGAAGGTTTCATACTAAGAAAGAGCCTGATTTAGAATTTAGAAAATTTTTCCCAAAGATATAACTTTCGCATCCCTCATGTAATTAAATTATACCATCAGGACCGACGTAATACCTAAGGTTAAGATTCAGATTTTACTTTACTTAATAGTCCTCCTATATCAATAGATTAATAATTTTAAAATCTGAAATACGAGGGAATAAAAAATTACTTTTTGAAATTTAACCTCAGAGAATTTTATAATTTGAACATTTCACAATTCCATGCTTTGTACATAGTATTTCTTGAGCGACGGAAAGGTATGGTGCTCCATCTCTTTTTATTCTAGAATTTCTTTTTTCTCCTTTTCCTACGCTTATGCGTTTTTACTGTAACATCTAGACCACTCTTACATTGATTTAATAAATTCAGTCCGATGTAAATATTCGCAAAATTTACGAAGCTATATTGTTTTTCTAATGGCGCACTCAGCTGGATGGGCGTTTGTGAGGAATCTCATGTAGCGTCCACATATCTGTTTACTTGGACTGAAGAAAGACCTATGCGAACTTCACTTGATCGCTGCACGCATTTAATTTGATTCAATGCGTCGCATTTAGGGCAAGTAAGACTTTACAGCATCAATAATTACAGCTTTCTTAATCATATTACTCGTTGTCGTTCATGCTCACATAACGCTGAAGGAAGTTTTCGTCGTCAATGTACAAACAACAAGCAAAGGGCAACGCGTCGACCTGTTTGAGAATAAGTTAACGACTGACCGTTTCAACGAAAACTCTGAATTACAAAACAGATGTAACACTTTTTAATCCACGTGTATTAAGAAAGATACAAAGAACGAGAGAGGAAAGAACATGATCGTCGAAATGCGATCCAACTCATAAAGCGAGAGAGGGGCTCAATAAGTAGAGGAAGGAATCCGTGAGGAGGAAGAGAGGGGCGGGATGAGAGGGGCGGAGGGAAAGGGGTGCGGTGGTGGGGACAGAGCTTTATCCAAAAAATCATCGGAATCACTTCTGGGCGAGTTTCCATTGTGGCCTTTAATACCCACGAAAATGAAAATCTTCGCCGGAGAAATTGATTCATAATAAGAAAGGGTATGGAGGCGTTGGCAAAGGGAAAGGGAATACCCCGGGGTTCTATGCTCAGGGAGACGTTTACCCAGTCTACGCCTACGTGTAACTGTTTTAAGGTTTCTTAATAAGAATAGTCTGAGTCTGGAGCCGTAATTGCTGTTAGGGAAGAATCTGGAGTGCTGAGCAAATAATAGATATTGCCAAGGAACAGGCTTTCTCTAAATGGAGCCAAAAAACGCGGACGATTAATGTGATTCTTTGGGAAGGAAAAGGAGAATATTCGGAGTTTCAGAGACGGATTTTTGGGAGGAAAGTTGGAGGAAGATGTTAAACAAATTACACTTGGAGGTAACTGCGCTAAGGGGTTAATGGCACAATCTGCGAAAGTTTGATTAAGGGAATTACGTGCAGGTTGAGATTCCTGCTGTCGCTGAAGACTTTTGGAGCAGTTTCGCTGATTCCACCTTATGTGACGGCGAATTCCGAATTCGCACGCGAGGAAAATGTCTGAAAGTCAGGTGTAAGGATTGAATCCGACAAATAAATATAGAGTTTGTGTTTGCGTTCACGGATGTGGGGTCGCCTAAAACTCAAGAACCGAAATTTCTGCAACTTTCGAAATTTAAAGATTGTTAAATGTCTTCCCTGCGCATAAAATAGGCTATATTTCTCAGACCCAGGTAGGGAATCTTTGGAATAGGGGGGATTATAACCTAGGCTGCGATTGCTTGATAAATTCAGAGAAAGTACATTTGCGAAGACGTAATCGGTATCATGCGCCCCCCTTCTGCTACTTCGGCCGATCCGACAATGAGCGCTGAATAAGAGAAATAGAAGCTTGGACAAGTCGTTTTAGGGACTCATTTTTCCGTGAACGATACGCTACAGCAATAGGCTAAAGAGGTAACTCGAACGCTTGGTATTTACACCCCCTGCCACACGCCGAAAGGCGGATTGCAGGGTATTTATGTAGATGTATATTTTATTTACCTGATGGTCCCAGTTCGACTCCAGACGAATCAATACGTTCCCATAGGAATCCATGTTAATGTCATTTTTATCGTTTGCAGGATTTATTACTTTCGCGAAATTAAATTAGAAAAGATCGTCCTGCGAAATCGAGGTAAGCACCGAAAGAGGGGAGATTGCGTAAAGATTCTTATTTGCGTACTACAATATTGTTTCCCATTCTAAATTGAAAATTTACATAAGTTGGTTAGAAGTTTGCAAATGAAACGAACGAGACTAAGAAAAGAATAAAGAAAATATTCTGGGTCTAAGATAAAAAACTGCATGATACAAAGGGGTTACTTTCAGGATCTATGTCCTACATTCAATTGCAACAATTTTGTGGGAGTTAAATTCCAAACATCGTTATGAATATAAGAACGTTAACATTTCTAATGGCTTTTTCATAGTTTACTTTTACATACAGCCAACGACTCTTGAAACAATCCAAAGGTATCGAAATAAGTTCCTTCGAAGTCCTTCAAAAAAAAACTCGATAAGCGCAATACTGCGTGATCAGTGTTATATAAAGCCGGTGAGTTAATTTACTTTAATTGTCGGAGAAAGAGATGAAAAATCTATTCGTTGTTTGAGACTAGAGTTAAGGAAAATAACTACGTTTTCCCAAGGGTGAAGATATGGGAAGTTTAGAACTCTAAAGTTGGTTAGTTCTCAAACCCTGCACCATTCGCTATCAAAAAGCTTTAGAGAGAAAATGAGGCTTACTAAACAAGATGAGGAGTGAGATACTTTTCCCTAACTTTTCTCGCCGAGAGAGAATGCAATAACATCTACATCTATCTACATAAATACCATTCAAGCCGCCTTTCGGCGTGTGGCAGGGGGTGTAAACCCCAAGCCTTCGAGTTACATCTTTAGCTTATTGTAGTCGCGTATCGTTTGCGGAAAGAATGAGTCCATAAAACGACTTGTCCTCGATTCTATTTCTCTTATTTTACGCTAAACTGTTTGATCGGCCGAAGCAGCAGAAGGGGGTCGCATAATACCAATTACGTCTTCCGCAAATGTACTATCTCTGAGTTTATCAAGTTATCATAGCTACCTAGCTTCTAATCTCCTTTCTTTCGAGGATTTCCAAAACTGCATCTGAGAGCGTTTGCGTAATTACTGGAACAAATCCATGAAATAAAAGCACCATGTCCATATAAATAAATAACACTTTTTCAAACATTTAACATGGAGCGAGCACGATAAATGCCATAACGGAGCAACAGAAGGAAAGAATATCAAGCAATTTTACCATTTTCTCGGGACGTGAAGTATTAAACGATACAAGTCGAAAAAAAGAACCGAATAACTACCGAGAACAATATTTCTTTCTCGTGTGAGTGGAGAAACGTAGCGAATCGATTTCTCCTTCACTTCGCAGCAGCGCCCTAATGTTATTCACCCTCTCCTCGTCTATTTCCCTGAATTAATACAGCCTTTTTCCATCTTCTGCTGTATTTACTCGCATTGCTCGCTTAACCACACTTCTGCGGCAGCATCTGCAACCCTTCTCAGCTCCTTATTAAGCCGCTCGCTCCTGAATTTCTCCCTTTGAACATCCGTCTTATTGATCATTCCATTCTCTTCCATCTTCTCCTCCCTTTTTCTCTTCTCTTTCCAGACGTCTGATTCTTTATTAATTCGCACGGATATTACGTTATTGCGATTCTGATGAGTGATTAATGCGATTTTAATGAATGGAACAATGAGCAAAAACCAATCGGTCACATCAAAGTTGATGATGATTAATTACGAATGGGAGGGCTTTTAACAATTTCTAAACAGATTTTCTGAGCCTTTACTGGTTTACTCCACAGCAAATAGTACTTAATGTAAGACCCTGTAATTATTATTATTTAAAAATTAATAAAAT
>KZ308338.1:436270-466116 GCA_000376725.2 Ladona fulva | reverse complement strand
TAAATAAATAATTAAAGATAAAAATTAAAATATAAAATAAAAACTAAAATAAAAACCAAAAATAAAAAACAGGAACACCTTTCTCAGAAAAACTATATCCAAATGATTATAATATGCAAAATACCGCAAACCAAAAACACTACAAAAGCACGACTAGTTTCGACGCATAAGTGTAATCTTCAGAAAAGTGGTTCCTGTTTTTTATTTTTCCCTCCTTTTTGTTGTCTTTTCTTTTATTTTTTTAATTTCTGTAATTTTTTATATATTTCATTACAGAGGTTATGTGCGAGAGAGCTTAACCTCGCCGAATAGAGAGAACAATAAAAATATATAATATACTGTATACTAACGAGTGATTTCTTAACCCTTTCAGATCCTTTGTCCAATATAATGGACATAATATTCAATGTTTAATATAATTTCTTACAATCTTATGTCAAATTTAAACACTCTTGAATGCCTTTTACTCCTTCTTCTTAATCCTCTACAAACACTGTCGGAATATTTTGCTATTCTAAATGTTAATGAATCACGGAACGTAATGAGTAGATTTGGTGAAATTATAAATCGCATTTTCAATCCCTATTTTTAGTGCTATTTATTATTTATTTTGTTATGTTTTTAATGATATACTGCAATCTTTCTTTCATCTGGAGTATTTAAGTATCGAAAAAAATTTTCATCCAAACTTCGGTAATTGTTTGTATAAGGTGTCCATTACATTAGACATGGTATGTGCAGCCTTCTGAAAATCAAAAGTTCCTCACTCCTGGATAGGCCTTAGTATGAGCAGTTGATTATGAAAGTTCCGTTCAATCGTTTCTCATCGAGAGTTATCAAAGTTGCTGTGAGGTGTTTCTGTGTTGTTTAACGATTTGTATTATTGTTTAAGTACATGGACTTTGATAATCCAGATAATTTGAAACCCAAAATTAATAAGATTAGTATTCGTTAGCTCCTCTAGTTATATTCATTTTTTTGACCAACCGCAGTCTTGGAGTGGTCACAGAGCTTCAACACCAAGGCCCCGGGTTCGAGTTCAGGCTAGTCGGATTGTTCCAGTTAGGAAATAGTTTTTTTTCATTTATGATTGTTAAAACTGATGTAATTGGGGTCTTCCTGTTTCCATTATAGAAATAATAATGAACTTAATTGGATATGGTTGGGCCTATGAAATTAAGAGCATATTTGTATTATAATTCAAGAGCCATAGCATTGATTCTCAATCAACAATACCATAGCAACCAAACACGCGATCAATCTTATACAATACAACTGACAGACAGAACTCAATATTAAGCTGAGTAATAATAAGTTGATGAAATTAATGTTTTAGTTGTAGACGTAGCCAAGGTGGTGGTTTTTTGGGGTTACCTTATGGGGAAACCTCCCCCCACAGGGGAGAACAGGGCGAATAGTAAATGAAAGCATTTTATGCCATACAAATACCACCTTAGATTCGCGGGTATACATGTAAAAATGAATTAGTTTATATTTTCTATAGATTTCGGGAGAAAGTATCCCTGCAATGTAGGCAATGCAGTGTTAACTCCGTGCTTCTAAACCGTCCCCATGCACGAATACTGCCAACGCCCCTGGTTTTAGTAATGAAAAAATAATAAATAACGAAAATAATAAAGTTAGTTCAGTCGCTTTAAACGATTGATATGAGGGCTTATTTTCGTTGGATGCTTCATGAAACGGACAGTTTGCGGCATAACCGAATAGCACGGACATTAGCAAAGGAAAAGCTCGCTGAAAAGATAAGAAGATGAACAGGCGCACGTCATGCAGTCATACGTATTTGGTCAGCGGCCAGAAAATGATGGCATTAGTGTTTGATAGTGAGAGAGACCTTTGAACTCCCGGAGCAAGCGCGTTCCGTAAAAACGGGAGGGCTTTGAAGGCATCACGCAGGTGTATGCATATGCTTTGTTTTTCACCGTGCAGAGATGAAAAATGTCCCTTAAACGCCATTTCGAATGCGCCCTTCTTCAGAGGCCATCGCTTCATGCAGCCGCCTCGGGCCGGAAGGCGACCGCCCTGGGCGTCAGCTCTTTTGAGGCGCGAAATCACCAGGAGCGACGGACAAAACGTCGGGATCAGCGGACGGCCTATCTGCATAAAAGATGGGTTCGAAATGTTTTGAAGGAGCGAAGACGCGACCACCAAAGCAGAAAACTGAAACACACGTCCCACGCTCGGACCCCACTTGATATAGAATTTCGTTTCGTTTCTGTTTTATTCTCAGGCAACGAGCGCAAGAAGACGAACCAACGTATCCCCAAATTTCGCCGTGCACGAGTTTGACTTTATCTTTTGATCTGAGCACATAGTTCCTGTCGACAAATTCATCTTTACTTGAATATTTACAACCCTAGGAATCCGATTCGGTGAAATGATATGAAAACATGGAAGGAGTCAAGTGTAAGTCACGAATTGGGAAATAGAAGATGAGGCAAAATAAATTCAAAACCATTTTTAATCACGTTTTATCAAAACTGTAGATACATACGAGTATATATCGGATTCAGTAGTATTAGAATTAGAATTATTGGTGCCTCGACTGCTGAGGCCCTTTTTTCACCTATTCCCACATTAGTCTAATCTATTGTAGTTTGACATGTACTCTGTAAAATATAATAGATTGGTTAAAATGCATAATCTTTAATTGATAAATTCGGATAAAATATTAAAAGGATAAAAATATCTTCATAAAGATTATGTGGATAACTGTATCTTCGTTTCTTACGTACAGCTTACTGAAAAGCCCAGTATTTTTTTTAAAGGAACTACATCGGGTTCTTGCTTTGAATTCATCATCATCATTGGTTTTCTGCTAAATGGCAGGTCCTTGGCGTCATTGGTTTTAAAATAATTTCCTTCCCAAGGCTTAAGCTTTAAATTTTGCGTATCCTTCTCTTCCTTTTACTTAATCCAAAAGCTTTCTTCTCCTTCTCCCTCTCTTCATCTTTCCTTCCACCTCCCTCTACTGCCATTTTCAATAATCCTTCATGCCTTAGGAAGTGTCCAATCCAGTTTCTCTGCCGTTTCTTAATAATATCCATCAATATTCTGTCTTCTCCCACGCGCTGCAGGACCTCCTCATTCCTTACTTTATCACTCCAAATTATACCTTCCATTTTTCTCCATGTCCACATTTCAAACGCCTCTATTCTCTTCCTGTCCGCTTTCCTAATCGTCCACGTTTCAGATCCATACAAAAACACATTCCAAACATAGCATTTCATCAACCTCTTTTTCAATTTCATATCCAACTTGCTTGTCAATAACCTTTTCATCTTGATGAATGCCGTCTTTGCCATTCCTACTCTTTCTTTAATTTCTTTTAAGCATTTCCAGTCACTTTCCACTACACAACCAAGATACTTGAATCTCTCCACCTGCTCTATGTCCTCTCCGTCCAAAACCAATCCTATTCTTTCTTCACATCCTATCTTCATGGTCTTTGTTTTTCCCTTGTTTATCTTCATTCCATATCTTTCACACCCTACATTAATTCTGTCCATTATCCTTTTCAATGTCTCAGGATCCTCGGCGATCACTACCATATCGTCTGCGAACTTGATACATTTTATCCTTTTGCCCCCAACTTTTGCTCCTGCATTTTCCTCTTCTTCCAAACTTTCCTCGATCATTTCTTCTAAATACATGTTAAACAACGTTGGCGACAGACAGCATCCCTGTCTAACTCCTCTCCCCACTTCGCACCATTCACTTAAACCTCTGTCAAATCTCACCGCCACTCGTTGGTTCTTGTACAGTCTTTCAATCAATCTCCTCTCTCTCCATTCTACTCCCTTTCTTTTCATTACTTCCATTAGTTTCCTCCAATTAACCCTATCAAACGCTTTTTCAAGGTCTACAAAGCATAAACATAACCCTTTTTCTCTTTCCAAATATCTTTCTCCAATTATTCTTAAAAGTCCTATTGCGTCTCTTGTCCCCTTTCCTTTTCTGAAACCGAATTGTTCCTCTCCTATACCTTCCTCCATCTTGCTTACCATCCTTTTATTCAATATCCTTAACATTATTTTGGCAGCATGTGATATTATACTTATTGTCCGATGTTCTTTACATTTTGTAGTACCCTTTTTCTTGGGTATTGGCACCATGACAGTCTTCAGGAAGTCTTCCGGCCACTCTCCTGTTTCATATATTTTATTGCATAGACCTATTACATTTTCTACGCCTTTATCGTTAAGATTCTTCATTAACTCTGCTGGTAATTCATCAACTCCTGGTGCTTTCCCTCTCTTTATTTCCTTTAAAGCCTGTCTTACTTCACTTTCCAATATTTTGATACGGAAATCATGATCATAAAGTGCTTTTAATTAAAGCACTTCAATAATCATGATTTCCGTATCCCTAAATATAAAGGCATAATAACTTTAATAATCATGAAGATAATCATAGCTTTTACTTGTACACAGCCTATGAAAGCCGAAAATTTTAATCTTAATAATATTTATTTATAAATTTCTCCCTTATATTAAAATTTTAATGGCAAAAAACCCAAACAAGGACACAGATCTCGACAAAATCTTACGACGCAATTCCTGGAAATAACTGAATTCAGAAGTGCTTTTCTCTGAAACTAAAGGATGATATTTAATGCGAACACTAATGAATGAAACAATAATTTATGTAAAATACAGACTTATTACGGCTTGAGAAAGCATATAATTTCGATAAAACACCTTTAGAAATTCATTAATTTTGAGCAGAAAGAATAAATGCAATGCAAATATAATCTTTATATACACTTCCTTCATATTAATCCAGATGTCATTGCATTTGTATGTTTTTAAAGAAACAATCTAATTATATTCGTATGTATAGGAGTATGAAAAATATACCTGAATACGCCACACACCTTTAGCTTACGAATCGTAGAAATTTTTTGCAAACCTACAAATTTAATTTCACTAGACAGCTAGCATGGCAATCTCTAAAGTGTGACACTTGTGAATAAATTAAAGAGATTTTTACCGTTACAAATTTGATTTTGAACGTATGGCTGAGAAAGTCTTTACCCGGGCCTTAAAATCTCGCGGAAAACGCCATTCAAAAATCCTGCCTTTCGTTTACGCTTTTGTCACCTCTTTCAAAAACCTCCTGTCCGGAAGATAAACTAGTGTTCAACATCATGTCCCTAACCTTTGTCCTCGAAATCTTAATTTAATAACCCTTTAAAACACTCCGCTAGCACTTGGACACCCGTTCCTAAAATCACAGCAGCGATTCATACAATAAAATTACGAAGGTTTAACTAAAATCCTTGGGAAACCCACCTTCATGAATGCTTTTCAGCAAAGTTTATAAAAATGGTTGTTTTTCAAGAATTTTAAGCTAGAGCTAGCTGCTCTTGAGGTCTACTCTGACTTCATATGACGGAGCACTCTTACAGGCTGAAAATCTAATATTCATGTTCTCATCCGCTTGCTCTTTTTCTCCATCCCCCATGGAATTAGATTTCATCTGCATGCAATTCTTCTGCACATTCTTCCCGCGATTTCTCGACTGCTAGCAGCGCACGGGAAAGATTTCCCATCCTCTACCACGCTGGCTGCCGACTTCAAGCCTCTTTTGTTCAAACTTAACCCTTCCTTATCTTCCAAATCAATAAACTGCCGTTATCCTCAAATTTTTTCCCGCATTCCCTTTGGTCCTTATCCTGCATTCATCTTCTAATAACTCAATGTCCTACTCCCTAGATATATATATCTAAGCCCTTTTCCCATCCTTTAGCCTATTTTAATATTCATCTACGCAACTGCATTTTTGATTTTGTTAACATTCATACTTCGCTTAGTTCAGGTACAGTTTTCTTGCTTCAAATTCCGTGTGTTGAATAAATGTATCATCCGTGGAATACAAACCAAGCCATATTTCGTCAGCTATTTCATCACGGTTTTTTCTAAAGTATTTCTCTTGTATTTTTTCCCATCCCATCCGCATGTCTGTTTCCCGGATTTTTAAATATTACCGTAACGTTCGCGAGTCTTGCTTCGGTTTCTTTGCTGCTTTTGCGACAGAAATAGGCTTCACGTAAAATTCAATTACGTTATTCTACCCGTGGGGCAAAATAAACTGTTTGTGTTATAGACAAACTAAACGCTTTACCAGGCTCGCTTTATGTGCCATTTTTTTGAAATTGCAAAATGATATAATAGGAAACTTGCCCATTTAATTTAGTTTCAAAGAAGTTAGCTTTTGGAACTTTTTCATATCTAGCAGAGACGTAATGTAAGAGGATTACGGGATATTCTTGTAGCAGGACGTATATACGTCGAGGACTTTATACGCCTGAGGACCACCGCGGTAGCNCTATATTTCAATATTTTCTACTCTCCCTCTTTGTAATTAGCGGAAGTGTATTCTTTGACTATTTGTGATTTGAGTATTTTGATTAACACTATTTGAAAAAAAAGACTAACTGCAACATCAAAGCAAGAGAAAATATGCCGTGAAATAGTTTTAAATCGTTCTCTCCCCAATTATTATGATGGAGAATTAAATATCGTTATTAATAATGAATATAATAATAATAACCCACAGATTATGTTCGTCTATATCAATAAAAATTAGCAAATAGCTGGCCGTTTAAGTTGATTTATTTCAAAATATAAAATTGGTATAGCGTACTACCAGAATTCAGAAGTCAGTCGCTGGGCCTTGTATCTTTCTGCAGCAAAGAATCAATAATGGTACATATAAACTTTATAAACTTTTCTTTTCCGCTAACTGTACAATTTCTTTCTAAACTCGACTAAAAATGGAATTTGAACAGATCATATTATGATAAATATTATCCCATTTAAACTCCAGCATAAACAGATTTCGGCAAGTGTACCAAGTTTAAAACATCGCTACAATATAATCCTGGCTCTTAAGTGACCCTTAGAACATCTGTGATCCAGGGTTTCTTTAAGATTACTCACCGTTTACAGTATAAACCAAGCCAAAGTTATGAGTAGCTTGAAACTTAATGCTTTTTTTCCTATTAGAAATTCAAATTATTTTCTTCAATTTGAATTAACTGCCAGTAATAAATTAAGCAATCAGACGGGTGGAGAGTTAAATAATCCTCTTCAATCCTCGTAAGTTTCCTCTCAAATTGATGATACAGAAATGTAACTTCTAATTTCCAAAATTATTTCGTATGGGCCAATAATTGGTAGTATTCAATGACAAAAAAGTGGTAAAAACTAATTTTCAATTTAAGGAGACACTGTATAGACGTAGATTAAATCATATTTTTTGCGGAAAGCACGGCAGAATAAAGAATACTGTCTTTTCCCTCCAAACCTAAATGATTTTAATGAGTTTCAGAGGAATGCTTGGGTTACCATTCTGTTTTCGACAGCATCGGCATTTTGTAGTGTATGAATAACAGTTGTCACCTCTGTGTCTTCTCTGATTTTGTTTTCCACATTTTTTGGGTGTTTTTTTTCTGCACTGAGCATTTAAACTCCATCAGCCTTAAGTTTAGAATATTTCGCCTCTCAAACTGAATCTTTTTTTCCGTCAAGTTATTTGGTAACTTATCTATATCGTAGGTTTTGAAATATTCGGAATAGAATCCAATTGGTTCTAACTGAATGGTTCTAAGAATAATAATAATATCAACAATAACATTTTTATGATAAGTTGCTATACTGTTGTTGATAAACAATTACATAGCAACCGAACACTCCGCAGTGATTATAACAGAGGAATGCCGAATTATATAGGAAAGAAAGTTAGGGAATTATAAATACTCACAAAATTAAGTCGAGGAAATATTTAGCTTATCCAACATTAATATAATCCAATAATGTTCTAAAATAACTTCACCGTTTCGAATGAAATGAATATTTCAAAAGACGCAAGCGGTAAGTCCGAGGGAACTATAAATGGAAATGCGAGTTCCATATGAGGCTGATATTTTAATATCCGTCCGGCATCAGTTCCAATTTTGGAGCGTCTGATTGAGACATGGGAACTCCATCTGTGCAGAAGCACAAACAGCACTCGTTATACTGCCCGGGGCCTCATGAAAATACAATTTCGCCCTCGGCAGCGGAGGAACACTCGCGGAAGAAAGCACTGCCACCGGACGCAGCCTAAACGAAAAGCATTTTTTCCAGCAATAACACATTCTTCACTCAGCAAATACTTCCACGCATTGAATCCATTTTGTGTGCGGCTCATGCCCCTCGAGTAGATACTGCACATAACCGACGCTACCTACCAATCTCGACAGACCGACACCCGTTTTCCCGACACGACATTCGACCGACATATTTTTCCCACCGTCTCGTTTCGCCGACATCCATTTTTTGTTTTGTGTGCAGATTTTTAACGCTTAAAACATTAGTTTTGACGGCAAAATAACTAAAAAGTAAACATCCGGAGGCAATTAAACTGAAAGACTAAGTATAAGGTCCCATCTAGAATGACACCTGATTTCCCGACACGACAATTGACCGACATCTTTTAACCGCCATCTCGTTTCGACGGCATCCATTTTTATCGTACACACGGATTTGCGATGCTTAAAAAATTATTTTTAAGAGAAAAATGGCTGTATAGTATGCATCCGGAGACAAGTAAATTGAAAGATTTATTATAAAGGACAGGACACATTTTGTATGAAAATTGCCGTTATTTGATTTAAAACAAATAAAATAAGTAGAGGTCGTAAGAGTCCAAGTCATATTTACGTAAAAAGCCCAGAAAACGAAGTTTTCCACAATATCATTCCTTATAATGCAACTGGGACCACTGTCTCTTTATTTTATTTCACATAGAACGAAAATGGATGTGTTTATGATTAAAAATGTTTGAAGTAGTTCTAATATCTTATATCTCCAAGGCACACCGCCTCCGTAAGAATTCCATGATAAAATAAATAAATGAAACTATGTTTAATAATTAAAATGAATCATCGTAGTAAGTTAGTAAAAAATTTAATGAATAAAATTTAATTCTGACGATTAATAAATTACCTTAATAATATATGTTTGGGATAACCATAGAATTGTAAAGACGGAAATTTACAGTTATCCTTTAGTTCGTGAAATCTTTTCCGTTCACTGTATCGCAGTTTATTACATTCATTAAGTAAAAACATCTTCGTGAGACGCAGATAAACAAATTATGGAATCGTGTCTCTATGGAAACATAACAATCAACTTTAGCTTATTTGGTTATCGTGAGCTTTAGTTTCTAAATTCTGAAGAACATTTCCAAATTCGAAATGAAATACTCACTTATCGCTTTTAATCGAGAATGAAATCTGCGTTCGGTACTCTAAAATCTCTGTTTCGAAATCCCCCACATAGAAACATCGGAGTGTGTATGTACTGTGCTACCTCTAATTACTCCACAGCACGTGTAACGTTCTCTGCCAACCAAATTGCGAACTTATTCCTCAAATATGCGTTGCCCTTCTCACTGCTCTATCAAGGTGTAACTTCCCTGATACACACAAATTGGTCAAATCCTCGTTTCGGAGAATTTCCGCGAATCGGAACTTTCATGCTTGACTCCCACTTTTTCATGGAGTCAACCAACGTAGAAACTGAAACGGATGAGCTATTTGGTAAGAAACTGAAATAAGGCTATCTGGTTAGGTGGCAGCACTGACAAAATCGCAGCACAAAATTTAAATGAATAAATAATAACTGCATAATGTGATGTATGTTTCTGGAAATGAATTCTTGAAGCAAAAATGCACAACTGTATCTTATTGGAATTAAATACTCTTCACGAATTATACCCCACAATATTACATTCCGTACTAATATTACGTATATTACACATGGCAAAAAAATGTTTACCATTCTTAAACTATACATTTAAAATAGTAATCCCAGTTTTAAATACAGGAATATGTGAAAATGTATATTGCTGTACTTTAATGAAATGCTTGATCTGCCCTAAAAGAAACTTACTCACATATTTGAAACAATAAACTAATTATTAACGTTATAAGAACTGGATAGGGATTTTTAAAGGAGAGAAAAATATTTTTTAAAGTTAAATTTCATTGGAAACATAAAACACTTTTACTTGATTTTATTTTTTTAAACAACAGTTGATTATCTTTTCGCTCCACAACACGCAATAATTTAAATTAATTGTAAAATAGTTCTCGTCAACAGGCAGTAACTAATGGAACTTAAATATAAATTAACTAACATAAATGAATAAATCCAAACGTGTATATACGTTGCGTAATTTGCGAGAATTTGATAATTATCAAAGTCAATCTCACCAATAGCAAAATACTTCTCGAATAAATTACCTGTAGTTTGTTGCTCTCTCCTGGTACATATAAATGGAAGTGTCAAATCTTTGGATGAACAATTTATTCAACGAGTTATACAATATTTATCGTAGTGACATCGAGGATTTCTCGTCGCACTCTTAAGTTTGTGCTTTCTTATGTTTTCACTGTAAATAATCAAACAATACCCCACGCGTCGCTATAAACAAAATAAACAGCGATGCGTTGCTATAAACAAAATAAACAGCGATGCGTTGCTATAAACAAAATAAACAGCGATGCGTTGCTATAAACAAAATCAACAGCGATGCGTTGCTATAAACAAGATAAACAGCGATGCGTCGCTATAAACAGAATAAACAAAGAGGCACGGCGACAGGCCCTTGAGCAATCGCTCAGTATATTAGATAATCTAAATCAATTCGTTTTAGAGCATAATCAGGTAAATATGCCATAAATCACTCACGACAGGTCAGAAGAGCTGTCACTAAAATGACAGGCTGCAGAACACGCAAGTTTATGAGAATTTATTAGACCTGATGAAATTTCCGATAAATATTACACTAATATCTCACTGCTTAAACGTTACAATGGGGTGAGGACGGTGTGAATATGACAGAAATTACTGATGCACCGACTTTGTCAAACGTTTTAAACAGACAACTATTTACGTGACATTTCTGATCAGCTGCTTTTTAAGATTTGATATTAGCCAACAAAGACCTTAGGATGAAAAGCTACGAAATTTCATTGCAGCTCATCTAGTTATTTGGCAGCTAATGTTAGAAAATTTACAATTCAAATTTATCTTTTTCTGAGCCCTCTCATTTAATATAATATCAAAATAATCAAGAAATAACCAAAAATTATTATTTTCATTGTGATGGCATTATTAAATCGCAGCCGAATTATATTTTATATACTTAAGAATATTTTTTTTATTTCAGATATTTAGGCATAAGAATCGACAGAATGAAATGGTCCTAGTTCCTTTATCACAGGAGGGTTTCAAAGGTAGAGTTTAAAAAAAACACTTTGAAGGAAATAAAATTTTCCTAAAATTCCACATCGGTATATTTCCTTGACTAAAAAGAAGTTTAAAGAAAGTTCAGTTTTCCAGCTTAATTTCGGTAAGAAATATAAATGTTAGCAAAGAAGGCATTTCAGCGGGACCAAATACATTCTTTTGATGATTTCGCCGTAGCGAAAAGAATATAAAACCTGAATTTTCTGGGACGAAGGGTAAAAACCTATGAATGAAAAATTCGAGAGATTAAGGCGATTCATCAAAATATAATAATTTGCATCAACAACGAATAAGATGCGATTTAAGGATAACTTCGCCATTTACGGGAGAAAGTGGTTTATGCGAATTTAAACACGAGCTAAATTTGTATCTGAAATAGTGTGAGGGAAAAATGACATTGATTACGTGAAGTTATTGAGTAAAATTTTGCTCTGGCGCTAAAATTCACATTAAAGAAGTCTTAAACTCCAAACAGTTCTTCAAACTCCAAACAGATGATTTAAAACACTAGAACGCCGGGACTCCGCTTTCCACAGAGTCAGTTTCCTTTCCGAGTAGCAATAAATCATTGCTTCCTTATCAAACGGAAAGACGGCAACGTCGCATACGATGAAGGCTAACTTTAGCAGTTAAAATAACAAACGAGTGTTACATTAGTCGTGTATTCTTCGATGAAATGTTATGATATACAATTCCTAGTGAATTCGTAGAGGGTCTTTTCTGAGGGGATTCCCAAATGCATCAAGTCTTCAAGATGAAATTTTTTCAAACTTTACCGCAAATACATTTCTTTCTCAATGTTTTTCGTGATTTCGAGAAAGAAAGTAAATTTAAAATTCTCTATGGAATGTAGTTTCTCATCCTTTACGTCTGGAGTGTGTAAGTCAATAAGATTTAATTTTCTAAAGGAAAAGCACCAACACCACACATTCATAAAAAACACTATAACGATACTTAAAATCAATCTTCCGACTAATAGGAAAAGAAAAATTAGCTTATTTTTTGCACCATGACGTCATTGATACGAAATGTTTGAAAACGGCACGAATTAATGTTTCACAACTCTGAACCAAAAATGGCTATAAAATACATACATAGAAACTTTCAACTTAATATACGTATTGCATTGGTGGGGACCAATTGGAAACAAATGAAGATGTATTCCCTCTGTAATCTAAAATTTAAAACGTTTAATTCGATGGTAATGAGAAATTAAAACGATGGAAAGATTCTCTTCGTGTTTAAGCCCTCACGATGACCGCGGAAACAGCTGAAGGATAAACTGACGCCATAAAATAGCCTTAAATTCGTTGTCCAACAGGGAAGGTGAAAAAAGAACGAGGTGTGGTATGGAAATTGCCAACATCGCAGGGTTAAAATAGACTGGCCCATTTCCGCTAATCCTACAACTGGTCAACCCAGCTTAAGAGCCTCAGAGAGATTTGCGACCATCTCAAGAGCAACATTAATCTTTGGCGAGGGCAATTTGGCGGAATTCCACGTCCAGATAATTTTCCTCGCAAGAATTGCGATGACCCAAAAAATCTGCGGAATCCATACAAGTGTAGCAAGGGCAGTTATCCCTACCTAAGGAGCTTTTTTTAAAAAAAGTCTTAGAATGACGTACCTGAGGTGAAAATAGTAAACTATTTTAAGAGAAATCATACCAAATGTTGGTAAGGTCAAAGGAAGATCTCTTTTAAGTGCACGTGTACTCTTTTTGTGTTCAATTCTTTCTTGATTAAATAAAATAACCATTCACTAATTCCAATATGGTTCATTTATGAGCGGTGTCTACTAATGCAGTGTTAAAAGAAGAACGTAGCATAACTTGAATTCTCCAGACGAGGAAGCGTCAATTCAGTTAATCACTTTGTTTGTTTACCTCAACAACCGTTGAGTCAACAAAAAAACTTGACGACCAAACTTTTTACAAGCTTCCTGTGAATACATAGCGTCAGGAATTCAAGTGTGACGATAAATGGTGAATATTTTAATCGGTCATACAAGATAAACAACATTGTAATTTATGCATAGATATTTCATTTCGACCTCTTGTGTCATTCCACATAGTTGGAGGTTCATCCAACAACTATATTTCAATATTTTCTACTCTCCCTCTTTGTAATTAGCGGAAGTGTATTCTTTGACTATTTGTGATTTGAGTATTTTGATTAACACTATTTGAAAAATAAGACTAACTGCAACATCAAAGCAAGAGAAAATATGCCGTGAAATAGTTTTAAATAATGCAGACACCGAAACTATAAATAAAAATCGATTCTACATAAGGCAAGTGAAACAAGGTGTAGATAGAAAGAAAATAAAAAATACTGTGGGTGAGGAAAACCTTCAATAAGTTGAGAATTAATGAAAATGAGATGAATTTAAGATTAAAATGACATCCTGGCCATTTCACAATTTCATTTAGGCAGGTAAAATGGGTAAGCTATCCAGAGTGACGCAAGTGCTGCTGGGTAGGTAAGAATAACTATGAGATTAAGCCCGGGAAAACGAAACATGTACACAAAATCTTCATTAGTGACATGATTTAATGACGGGGATGAAATATAAAAATTAAAACTATAAATAATAATAGAAATATAAGTAATAATAGAGAAAATAGGGGGTAATGTAGCCGGTAATTAATTTATGTTACTATGCGAGTAGTACCCCTTTGCTACTGAAGTCTATCATAGTAAGAGAGACATATAATAGAGATAGACTAGAAGAAAAATCGTTTTAAGAACCGGTTCTCTCCACGAAAAAATAAAAGGTAGTGAAACACGAAAGATATATGTCGATCTCTCTCGGTGTTTACTCTCTCACCCTCTGCCACGCGCCGAAGGGCGTAGGGCACTAATGAACATGTAAATGAGAAAAATAGCCTCCGCCTATGAAAAACTGGATGAAATGCCAAGAAAATGAACTGCTATATATTGTGGCGAGCGACAACTAAGTTAGGTTTCCATCGAGATTGTTTACTCAACGTTTGTTGATCTAAATAAACGAATCAACAAAACCGACGCTTTCTCAGACGAAAAGCATTTAATATTGTCTTATTCATCGTTTGATCTCTCTTCCGTGATTAAAATGACATACTCGTGACTGAGCTTCAGTCTACAGTCAGTGCACCGTGATTCCTAGTACAAATATACTACAAAATACAATAAAAACTCGCTATGAAAACAGCTGAAAGCAGAATAAACTATGAAGATGCGAAAGGCAAAAACGTTTTCGAGGTAAAGCACCATGGAAAAAATGTGAAACGGTTTTCATATACGACCGAAAATTAATACTGAGACGGGTAAACATTTAGTCATCTTTGAAAATATTGTAGCCCTAAGCTGTGAAGATAGAAACGTTACTTCTAGAATGTGTTCTAGGGAATTATAAAATAAACTAAAGTGATTGGAAGAGGAAAAGACGATCGAATAGGTCGACTGTAAAATTGTGATGTAAGCTGCATCCCTTACGGCTAAGTAACTTCTGAGTACTCTCTGTCTGTATATAATAGAGAGGTACATGAGACAAGAGTTATTCGTTAAATATAGATCGTATTCTGAGACGGATGAGTAGTAACAGAGTGTATATAATAGTATGGCCTGTAATGAATTTAAATAGAAAAGCAGACTACCAGTCGTGATTGTCATACGTAAACCTGATGGTGATATTTGCTTTTTTCACGTCTTTTCATCGAAAGAATTAATGGCAATGACTCTTAACAATTGGCTGAAGAACTGCGTGCTGATAGATAGGTTAGTGACTAATTAAATAAGTGATTCTGTATATCATCTGTTGCACCTAGCCGGACTTCGTGGAGTGACATCTATTGGAGTGAAAAAGAACTCTTTAAAATCCACAATAACCTTAAATTAAACAATAAATTATGGCAGAAATTACAAAATTACTCACTCCTTTTTCAGTACAACTGCACTTCTAAAAAATCCCATGCCTCATCCCTTAAACAATTCGCTACCAAGAATGGAATGAGGAAAGATGAGGAGTGAGGTAGTTAGCACTCGCTTCCCTCGCACGAACCAGAATTCTATAAGTTGAACAAGCCCACGTTAGTTTAGCACAGCGACTCTACGAATAAAACTTTTCGTAGTGATCAATTAGAAGAAACCTTAATCATTGCCATTACTCATTATCACTCATGCCTCAGTTAGTCTCATATCATCACAGCCATTGACAAGATTAAGACAAATTACATAAAAGATACATTTTTCTCCATCCGGTACGAAAAGAAAAATGTGAAATGTTTATTAAAATTACGTTTTCACCAAGAATTTTATTCCTAAACATATGTCATAGTTCAGTATAAAATGTTCATTCATTCGCATTCATTAGCATACTCTTTGTGAGCTTTCTTTAATAGAATGGACCAAATTTATAGAAATAAGATTTCTGTCGAAGAAACCCAAATCGATTGGATTGGTTTCACATTTACATTTTATCACTTCTCCTAATCTCAGGGTTTTTTTCCTATTGGTTACGCAGAGTTTCTGCTTTTTCGGATTGCTATTGGAAACGATACATTTCCAGCCTCAATGAATATCGATAACCTTCTTTTCTATGAGTCTAAATGCAATCAAAAGACCAACGGATTAAAATTAATTGCGCTCCTACTTTGAGGCAGCTTCGCGTTTTCCCACAGCCCATATTCAACCCCCTTTTGCTTTGTAATATAATCAAATTTCTTCTCTTGGTTTCGCCGAATGCATTCCTTCGACTGGAGGTAATTAATGACACATTACTTATCGATTCTAAAATAACTGCGCCACGCCCATTCGATGGGATTACGCTCCCATAAACTGGGCGTGAGAAGAGATACGGTTTGAGGAGCGGATTTGAGGTGTCGTATATAGGGAACGAGTTAAAATCGGGGCGAACATAAAGGCGGTCGAAATTTAATGAGAAGGGCTGTGCACTGAAGGGGTCGTAAAGATGGCTGTGATGTGGGAATTCCGACAGGAGGCCTACGGAGGGCACTGGGGCGAAAACGGCCATTCATTAATCGCTTGCAGATGTTTTGGATCCGCCGCAGAGGAGGAAAGGGCATAAGTTTCAAAAAGGGAGAAATCGGGAGAAGTTCAAGGGCTCGATTAATTGGTTAAGGTCGTTAAAGCGGAGATCGCACAAAGCGGAAACTAAAATAGGCTAACAGCGGAAAGGATTTCGAGAAAAGAGGATCCGAACATTCGTTGAATTTACCAGAAAACCCTAGTGAATAGGATTGCCCCCTCAATTCAAGGGTATATTACTAGTTTATACTGACATTCAAGGAGATATTTTCGTTTCCTCTTCAAATGCACAACGAAACCCACGCGTCCAACTGTTTATTTTCAGAAACGTTGATTCTATAGTCATGAGCAAAAAGTTTATGACACCCTCCAGTAAAATTCTTAACATTTTAAATGAATAAATTAGGATCGAAATTGCAAGAATATGTTATTACTTAAAGATTACATTAATCAGAACATAAAGAGAACACGGAATTCTCTTCCCTCTTCAACCCCCCCACACTCCCTCCCCTTTCACCACAATTTCCTGATTTTCTTCTCCTTCCCCAATATTTCAATTAGTATATTTCAATTATATTCGATGTATAAGTTTCAGTTTTTTTTCAGTTTGTTTTATCATACCTGACGATGACTCTTTTGCCTCGAACCCGGTTCGCCGTTGGTAAAATAACATTTAGTGGAAACTAGAAGGACGTGCGCAATTAATTTCTTCACGAAAGATAAATTCGATATTTTTCAATATTTCAACATTTTATTTATATGTTGCTTACTGTTGCCGATTTTTTCTTAACTTTTTTGTTTTTATCATTCCTAATGGTTACTAATGCTTATCTAAACTATTATATTTGGTTTATGTTGGTTTCTTGAGAAATTCCTGTTGGTTTCCAACGCTTTTCCAAACTATTTCTTTTGATTTCTACTGGTTTCCTGAATAATTCCTATTGGTTTTTATTGATTTTCTAAACCATTTCTATTGGTTCATATCGGCTTTTATAGGTTTCTGTTTGATTTTCAGTTTAATGGGGAAGATTTTAAATGCTGTCGTGACCTGATTAATACGCTATCCCGCTTATGACGTGATATTAGTCAGTTCCCTAAAAACAACCTCAAGTGGGTTATACTCAATTAGCTTCCGTACTTTGGTCGGTCTGTCTGTGTACAGAATACGCAAATCTACATTCATGGCCAATTTCTAACAGATCGTTACAACGATTTCAAGCAGATTTCGCTTACTGGGCCTTTGCATTACGTATGTACATACAATAAGGCTGTGATTGCTACATTAAAGTAACAGTGCCGGCCTCGGTTGCATTACATGCTGGAAGGCATTTCATTTTACATGCACGTCATAAGCTCGTTCGCATCTCCTGCAGGTTTCATGTTTTTGCAGACATTAATTAGAAATAGCTTTCGTGGGAGATCGGGACCAAAAGAAGGGAAATTGAATGACGATTCTTACTTTGGAGTTGGAAAATCATTTTCGATTCGAATTTTGATGAAAATACGTAGAAATATTCGATAATTTTGGTTTTTTGTTTACTCGTATCCTTGACGACTAATGCGATTATCGAATGCGTGCTTTTGCATATTCACGAACAAAGTTAGGAGTCTTAAATTTCACACATGTTTCAAAATGGTTCAATTATACGAGGCATACATTGATTACATTCACTATTCAATGCCTCATAAATTAAAAATATGGAAAAGAGTTCCTGACAATTAATTAACTCGAACTATCTGTAACAATTAAAATTGTAATTGTTATCGCCTCTGCATAAAAGTATTGTTGTAACTTTGCATGAAATTGGTTACATATATTACCTGCTTTACATCTATATATTTACATTATTCCCAAACATTAGGCTATTGTTGTTTTAATTGTAAATATTATCCTCCAATTGTGAGTAAGCTGTATTTCATTTGCTTTTCAAAATATTTTTGTTTTGTTATTTTATGGTTATTCTACCACTGTTTATCTTTGTTGACTGTACAAAGGACACAGTCCTAGGGCAGTTAATTTACGTCAATTATATGTATATAAATGCTCGTCAACGGGCTTCGATACCAAAAAGAAAAGGAAATCGTCAAAACAGTCCATCTGAGTGGATGAGAAGATATTCTGCTTGGTAAATAAAAGAAGGCACACTGCGAAAACAACGTCAATGTTTGCCGCGAAATGAAGGACGGACAGAGTGTGTTCCCCGAAGAGACAAAAGAAGAAACGGCCCGAGAAGGAAAACTCCATCAATCATAACTGTAAGAGGAAATCGGAAATGAGGAACGGAATTGAGCCGTGAATATTACAGCGGACTTGCGTAATGGAAGAAGGCGATTAACTCATCGAAGGAATCGGAAAATTCCATTTAGCAGACGTCGAGATGGGATGGCTCTTCGGAGACAGAAGTAGAGCAATGGCGAATAGCTAGAAGCAAACGAAAAACAAAATAATAAAGCTATTCGCGAACCCGTGAAACATTCTAGGCATCATTTAGGGGCTACGCAGTGGATACAAAAATATTAGCAAGTTTCAAGATGGAAGCATACTCCAAAAACCTTTTTCCATTACTCGAAACCATGGCGACGCAGTAAAAAGGGGCACAATTTAGGCCTATTCTAGCGCGTGGAACCGACGCCATACACACCACTAGTGCCATCTAGCGGCAAACAATGGAATCCAATTTCGGCGGGGTTTTATCACGACATTAATCTGGAAAGTACTTCTTCAGCGTAACACGGTGCCTTTTGCATTATTTATCAATGAGAAAGTTTGTAAATGCTCAACGGATTACGAAAAACTCCGCACACCCGAAATTACTTTCCAACAAACGCAATGAAACGCCCGAAACAAAATCCCGTTAGGTCGTTAATTTATTAAAAATTTTCGAATTTCGGAGTCAAAATACGACTCCCAAGGAGGAGTTTACGGCGAGCCTCGTGATTTTTATACGGAGAGAGGGGAAAAAATGCAGAAATATAAATAATGCTAGAGCAAACATCCTTTTTTCGGGTGCGACGTCAGCAGAATCCGTAGATATTTCCCCCGCTCCGTCTCTATGCGCAAAATCAGACATTCTTTTTTCTTCCATCCTTCTCGGTTGAAAGTTACACCGAATTACGGAGAGTGACTCCCTCTCGGGATCTCGAAAAATTTGGCTGAGCTGCTTTTGGAGTACGACGAAGGCCGCGAGGAGGGGGCGTCCCGTCTAAAATTCATCCTATCAGAGCCGCTGTTTTTCCCGCGAATACCTCGCGGCCGCTGCATAGCTGTCTCGCTCTGGAAATATGTAAGGAAGGTTCCCTGGAGCCCACTTGACAAGAGAGAAGGAGGATAAAGGAGAATGAAAGAAAGAATGAATAGAGAGAATGAAACAGAAGTTGGAGAGGGAAATACTGGAGAAGGTCCACATATCACACGGTCATATGCTGTCCAGTTTGGCCCGCAACGGGTTTGGGATACAATACCATATACCATGATACAGAGACGTTGCCAGGATTTGTTCCTGAAGGGTTCTGAGCATATATGCCAATTTATTTTGGAAAATGTCGCCACATGCACCCTGAATAGAAACTAAATAGTCACTTAACTTAGAAGAAATAGTTCTTTAAAGTAGTTAATAAATAAAATCGCTAAATTCGCTTCAATGAATGGAGTACAAGTTACCCAATTTTAATTTGTAATATTATGTATTTATCAACTGAAAGTAATGCTGTTTTAATTTCTAATTAAACAAACACGTTCTGTTATGAGTAGGTAGAGTCTACGTAATAGAACATGCTACGTAGAGGACGAGATTTCACTAAAACGGAAAAAAAGATCGCTAAAAGAAGTGGAAGATTCTGCCCGAAATCTAACAAAGATGGAATCAGATTAATATTTGCATATATTCACTTCTAATCACCAGTGGCGTGCGAAACTGCAAATGTTTAAACGACCACAATTAACCTCCCATAACCTCGATTCTTTTAAACCCGTTTCGGCTACGTGTGTGGGGGTTTAACAGCCAAAACCCCCCTGGCTACAAGGCAACATATTTACAAACAATCCTTGCCATTTACGTTTTTAGAATAAAGTGATGAAAAATCGGTTATTGAAGAAGCATTTCAAGAACAATGAGTTAATAAGAGAAAAATACATGTGTTGAAGAGGAAGTGAAATGAAAAGAAGAAAACGGAGAAGTGAAGAAAGGGGTCGAGAAAAAGGTAAAAAAGGTGATGAAAGAGTGAAATAAAGCAAGGAAGACACGTGAGGGAAAGAGAAGCTGTGAACAAAAAGAGGATGATAATAGAGGGATACGCAGAAAAAGAGGTGAAAGAGAGGAAAAGAAGAAAAAGTATTGCTATAAAATGTTGAGGGATGGGAAAAAGAGAGAAATAGGAATATAAAGGCAATGAGAAATAAGAATGATGGATGCGGGGAAAAGGAATAAAGGAAAACAGAATTAAAGTAAGTGTAAAGACAGAGAATAAGGAAGAGGAGAGGAAAACTGGGAAGAAGGAGAAATGAATGTGAGGGAGAGTGGAGAGGAAGAGAAGATGGCGAGCCGGAAAGAGATTGAAAATGACTATAATTAGAGTGGAAACGGAAGCGTAAAAAGGAACGGAAACAAGAAGATGGGAAAAGATGGAGGGAAAAGGAAGAGACGCATAAAGATGTAAAGAGAGGTAAAAAAATTGGCGAGATAACGGAAGAATGGAAACGAGCGAAAGGAAATGGAAGAAAGGAAAATGAAGGAGCCGAGAAGAAGTATGGAATGAAGAGGAATGGAGAAAGATAAGGTAGAAAGGAAATGTTGAGGAAGTTCAGACGAAAGTATCACAAAAGAAGACGTAAGGTCAAAGAGAATAAAAAACAAAGATGAGTATAAAGAAAATGTAGGAATTGAGAGGGAAAGAGAAGAAAGGAAGTTAAAGGAGAAAGGAAAAAAGAAGAAATGAATGATAAATGAATGTGAAAATAAATTAAATGAAAGGATAATTTAAGTAGGAAGAAAGAAAATGAAATTAGAAAGAAAGTTGCAAAAGGAAAATGATACATAGTTGCAAAAAAGAAGAAAAGAGAAAAATGAAAGAAGGAACGAAGGAAAGAAATATAAGAAAAGGCGAAAGGGAATTAAAGGAGGGAAGGAAAATAAGAATTAAAGGGGAGATTAGAAAGGGAAATAAATAAGGAAAAAAAGAGGGAAATAAAGGAGGAAAGTAGAACGGGAAGTAAAAGAGGAAAGGAAGAAAAATTAATAAAACAAAGAAATGAGGAATGATGAAGAAAATGCAACGCTAATGGAGGGCAAGAGAATAAAGGAGAAAGATTGTGGAAAGAAAGAAAGAGAATAAAATGAGAAAAGGAAAGGAAAAGCGACGAAAGGAGGAATAAAGAAGAGGAGAGAAAAATTAAAATATGGAGGGGAAAAGAGGAATCGGGAAAGAAGAATGTAAAAGAGAAAGAAGAAAGGAGAAAGAAATGAGAAGAGAGAGGGATTAGGAGGAGAGATGTTTGTTTATATCGATCCCTCTGGTCGTTAACTGGAGGAACACCGCCCCTCTCCGAAGGGGTCCGGGTTCGATGCCCTGTTGCTTTTTTTTCGTGCGCAAGCCATCTTTTTTCCCTCATTGTCTCGCGTTGGTGCTCGGCCCGGGTGTCTCCTTTGATTTTCGGGAGTGCTCTTTTATTTTTGCCTCCTCTTTCCAAGCTTTTGAGTTCCACGTCTCGTCGAACGCGAGAGAATCCGAGACGACGACGAAAAACCTCGCGGCCGTTCACCTGAAGGCGGCCCTTAACGACCAACGCGAACGACCACCTAGATTTCCTTCGGTTCCATTTAAACGAAAACTTTGCGAGGGGCGTTTTTAAAAACGGGGAGGCGGTACAGGGGGGCGCAGTCGTCAAAATCTGCGACTAAACTATCGTTAAACTGCTTTTGTGTGCACGTGTGTGGAGGGGGTGGGGAAGGGCCGGATGAATGAGCTTTTTCGAGAAGGCGGAGGGAGAAAAAGGAAAGGGACGGTGCCATTGTGCTTTCCAAGATGGCAGAGGAGCTGATTCGTCATTCGAAAACAAAAGAAATCGGAGATACGCAAATCTTCGAAATATGAAGGTTATGTATGCATTGGCGTTTTTCCCTTTTGTCGGGTTGCTTCGCGAATACATGATACCGTTGAGATAGCGCAGTTTCTTCCCAAATCCATTGGAAACTATAAGGATGACTGAGGGAACACAGCGATGCCACTTTTAGTTTGGTTTTATCAAAAGTAGTGCTCCCCAACTGGCGGAACACTCCACTAATGGGAGTTGAAGGCCTTTGAGAAGAGACTAGGACAGGTTCACTTATATATTTCTCAATTTTTTATTTTCAATGATTTATTTTAACTAAATACACTTCACGGCGTGTGATAATCCTTGAGCATTCTGTTCACAGCCACTTAGGATACATTAATATCATCTTTAGAAATGTATGAAAACATCACAAGAACAGAAAAGTTGCTCAGTGGCTACAAAGTAAAGGTACCAAATTTACTCTTAAAGCATTCTCACTGTTGTAACTCAGCCAAAACTGATAGTAACTGAAAATACTTTTTACTGCCATTAAGCGATTCGGCTAAAAGATTCAACTTTCCTCAAGTCTTAGCGAGACTTGGTTTTCTTAAAGTCATGATAAGTGAAGACATGAGATTTGGACTAATAATAAGAATAAAACCATGAAAACATTTGGTTTTTCTTAATCTAAATTGTATATTTTGTGAGAGAATGCAATCAATAAGAATCCATATGGTGAAATGCTACTGAAATTTAGACTCAAATAAAATAAAAAGAGGATTAAAGGGTAAAAAAATCATCAATAACGGCTATTGAATAAAAAATGAAATCAAGAAGACTTCAGAAGCTTTAAAGTTTTAGAAAAAAAATAAGATGGTTATGAGAAGAGAGGCTGTACCCGCGATTAAAACTCATCCGCTCTGAATATGAAATAGAAATGGAGAAATATAAACGACAAAATCAGCTCTGAACACCTCTTCCATCCTCAAAAGGTGTGAAGTAACTTTGATAAGAAATATTAATGAGTTTCATTAAATAAGACCCCTGCCACGCGCTAAAGTTCAATCAGGATTGCTATTCTATTCGATCGGTATTCCTCAAAATCTGATCAATCATCAATACTCTTTAACAATTTATGAAATGAGTAGCGTGATACATAAATTGGCAGCTTTTCAAGAAAGACTTCACAAAAGAATAAACACGAACATCTAAAAAGATTAATTCAAAACTTAGTTACGAAGGACCCAATCCTAGATCAGCGTTGAAATCCCTAGGGTAGCAGAGTCGAGCCTTAAGTTGGCGGAGTAACATTTCAGCGGAAAATTACATCTTACAAGATTTTATTTCCGCCATAACATATTTAGAAACATTTATGATTATATTTAATTCGACCATAAATGATTTTCCGTTTATTTAGATAAAATTATGATTTTGGAAAATATCGTATGAGTACACACCTCAAAATCACGATTTGTGATTGAGATATTCAGTTTTCCCTTCGTAAACAAAAATTACGTTGAATTCATTTCAATCCAATCAAAGAAAAATGCTTCAAGAGCTACTTTAACGATAGGACGGAATCTTATCACATGGCGCCACCTGTTATAGAGAACGAAAATATTGCAGATTTTCTCGCAATCGAACCTGTTACTCTGCGATCCTCCGGGGTGACCAGAAGCTTAATTTAAGTCAAGGACGAAAGGGGACGAGAGGGGCGGCTGCAATCGAAAAATGCTGACTCAAGGGGAACCAACCGTCTGGGTGCTGAGAGAGCTGAAATTTCTCCGAAGATGAACCCTGGCGAATCGTTACAGACGAAAATGTTGAATATTCCCAATTTTGGGTCCATTCTAATTCTTTTCGAGGTGCGTTCGCAACTTCTCGTAGCTATTGATTCATTATCACCTGGGAGACAACGGTAATAGTTGAGTGTTGATTGGAGTAAAGGAGATACTTTGAGAGCGGGCCGTATCTGAAGATACCCTTCAAGTTATTCAGCTCTTTAAGGCATTCTCTTTCACAGTCTGTTTAAATTTTAATCGATGAAAGAATAATTCGAAAAAGAGAGAAAAATTGTACAAATAGAGGAATTGCTGTCAACTATTGCAATTGATTCAGTTCAATTTTCGGGTATTCACATATGGATGGTTCCTATGGGGACAGGAGCAATGTATGTGGCCCCATTAGAAAGTAGAAGTGGTCTACGCGAAGTTTTGCCGAAAATTAAAATTTTTTATGGGTATATTAAAGTTAAAAGACGATTATTTATGTATACTGACGAGGATAAATTGCTAAAACTTATGAATAAATAATAAACATAAAATACATTAGTCGATTCTCGGATGACGAATAAAATTGAATGTGTACCTTTTTGTGCAAGGAGCATATTTGATGGTCCCATTCTTACTCACTAGTAAAAGCATACTACATATATTCTAGGCCGCATCTGTACTTACTTCACGATAAGAAATGACGTTTCGGCTAACGAAGATGAAGGAGCGATTCATATCGCCATATTCAGCATACAGAGCAAGAATGTATTACGATTGCATAGACATTGAAACCAAAATACAAATAAAATGACAAAATTCATAAAAATTAAATTCCGACCGAACATATGTCGAAAAGGGGAACTTTATGGAAGTTCTTCTCTCTAAGGTCTCCCCTGGAAATACAAGATCTAGTGGCATTTAGCCGCACATAAATGTAAAACTGGAAGCCGCAGTTACCCGAAATTTCAACTATTAGATCTCAACAGGAGAAGAATTATGAAACATTTTTAGAAGCAAGTCTTACGACAATAGTCCACGATACACGATAGGTTTCCCTTTTCCTTACCCTTTCCCAATCACATTTTTTTCCACTATGAATCTCAGAGTATATTCAAATACTTCAACATTCTCTTCGTGGAACCTGAAGATTTTATTACTGATGATGAAAGTAAAACATTAAGGTTTACCCAACGGTAGATTATAAATTACAACAAGTTAAAACGCATGAACATCATTTTCAGGAAAACTTAATTCAAACGCGGCTATTTATTGATAGTTTATTATTACTTAGATATAAAATATAAGCTCATCGACCTTTGGGCCGGAAATTTGTATTTAACAGCAACTAAACTTATGGCAGCCAAAAGAGAAGATACGTGGTTCTTTTACTGGTAGAAGCTTTGAGGTAATGGCATTAAAAGTTTATAAAAAAAATTACCTGGCCACATTAAATATAGCATTCATTTACGATTTGGAAAAAAAACTTAAATATTTGCTGACTAAAGCCTATTACAGTGTGGAAGAGTTAATGAAAAGCATCCTAAATTAAATTACTATGTTAAAATATCATTAATAAATTACATATTATAATAATTAGAGATTATAATAAAATTTAATGTCTTGTAATTGTAATAAAACGTTATGTATTGTAATGTAATAATAATACATATTTGTAATTTCTAAGTAAGACTGCAATTGTGATTAAATTTATTTAGATCTGTAATTACCGATTATCGTATAATTGTAACTACCGAATTACAATTAACTACCTACCCTAATTGTGAACTGTAGTATAATTGTAATTACCTAAGACAATAACTTGTCCTATATATGCTTATGTACGTCGTATAAATAAATGTACTGCTATTCTTATTATTATTGTTGTAAAAATGTTACATGTTATCATTTATCGGTCTTTTGTTGCTGATACACGTAATTCTTTTATGCAAATACTTTAGCGGCTGAATTCGAGAATTTATAAGGAGATGAAAGTTGATTTACATGAATCTTCACCTCTTCTTGTTAAAACAACAAATAGATATACTATACATAAAGTAAACACTATAATTAACACCTTGACGACTGGAATACATCATCGAAGCAACAGCAGCTGTGAGAGGCCCCAAAAAATAATTAACGACGTAAAAATATGAACGTCAGGTCCAAGCGTCCACTTAATCCTAAAACATTCTGTTGTGTGCTTAACACAGGACGTACTTGGTAAAATATTGAACAGATAAAAATGTTTGAGGGTGACAAACCAAACTGCGATCCCATCAATTAAAAATATTCGCATCGTAAAAATGAAATACAAAAGTGGGGGGCTCCATAACAGTTTACTCGTTGAAGCAAAAATGTACAGGGAGATCATCCACTAACAGGATCCCATAAGGATTTGCTGTACTCTGTTTAACTCCATCATCCCATCAAAACTTTAAACGTTACTTTTAATGCCCTGCGGCACGACGGCGCGTCCAGTTGCTTCTTATATTTCTGCGGCACTTTACTAATTTATTCACGGTAAAATTTCTAGGCGCTACAACGTCGAGCTTCAAAAAACTTGACCTCAATTAGCGAAAATAATCTATTTGCTAAATACATCCGCGAGTAAGGCATTCCCAAGAGTAATCGGTGCATCCAACGGGAATGAAAATAGATTACAGCATAATCATGAAGAATAAAGGCTAGATGTGGCTTATTTTTTGGAGGAACAAAGTTAATTGAAAACAAAACGAAATCCCTCACTTTGGAAGCATGTGCGAGATAGCTCCCACCAGAATCAAGACATTAAAATGATTAAAAGACTGAAAATTGAATAAAAGTCATCTGCACGCACAATATTACAGGGCGAGACCTACTTCTCTAAATATTCCAAATTATACGTATAAAGAATAAATTGTTTGCGTTATTTTTATTCCTGCTGCCATGGCAACTGTCACCAGAAATACTAAATTCCGCAATGTCGACAAGTTATCGTTATATACTGCTTGTCCTATCAAATTTTAAGACTAAACAAAAGGAATTAACAGGTGTGAAAAATAGCGACATGACAGGGANAATGGTTTAAAGATGTGTTGAGATATATATTAAATCCATCATTATTATTGTTGTATTTGCAGCGTTGTTTTTGTTATTACTATGAATATTGTTGTTGATGCTGTTGTCATTCTTGTTGCTGTTGATGTTGTTACTATTGTTGATGTTATTGTTGTTGTTACAGCCATTATTATTATTATTATTTAACGCTATTATTATTATTATTATTTAACGCCATAGAGTTTAAATAAAACTTGGCATAGTGGTTTCATTATTAAGAATTTTCCTACAGTAACCCGCTCTCGACCTCAATGAGATAGTTTCATTTTGAAAAGAGTGTCTTTATGAAGGTAAACTGCATAAGCAAGTATTGACTGAGTGCACCGAAAGAGCGAAATGCAAACGAGCGATCCGTCGGATGTTCGGTTTATCGACCGAAAGTTGCACTCGTATCCGCTATAAAGAGCACCAACACAGATCGCGCAAGTTGCCATGCTTACTCGTGCATTATTTGTCTCCGCCGGTCACGTTTTCCCATTCGAGCTAAGATGTCACTGAAAGTCCCATCCTTAACTCATGTTATGCGTAACTTTTTCCCAACTCTTTCGAAGTTGGAACATTTTTTTCTTACTGTTCTCACAAGTCACGAATCTCTTATGCTACACTATGCAATTTCATTTCCAACGACAGAATGCACTCGAATGCGTTTCGCCGTTGTTTATAATAACAATAATAATATGGAAAATAATAATATTTTAAATCAAAATCATAATATTTTAATAAAGGAAAGATCAATTATGCTGACCATTGTTTCTACAAACAATGCAACAATACGGACTCATTTATATAAACAGCGTGACAATACAATTACATAATTACCCCGAAAGCAGAATTTCGGTGTGTGGCAGGGGGTGTAAACACCAAGCGTTCGAGTTACCTCTTTAACTTATTGTTATCTCGTGTCGTTCGCGGAAATAATGAGTCGCTAAAACGACTTGTCCTCGCATCTATTTCTCTTATTTTACGCTCGGATCGGCCGAAGTAGCAGAAGGATATAGTATATAGTAGCATCCCATAATACCGATTAAGTCTTCCGCAATTATACTTTCTCTGAGTTTATTAAGCAATCGCAGCCTAGCTTCTATCTTCTTTCTTTCAAGGATTCCCAACCTACCTTTGAGAGCATTTGCGTAAAGCTTGCTTTTCTATCGTAGCACATCTTAAGAAATCNAATAATATTTTAACTAAATCGATGCCTTTCTGTTACGTTTCACTGTTGTTTATTATAATAATAATATGGAAAATAATAATATTTTAACTAAATCAAAAGCATAATCTTTTAATAAAGGAAATATCAATTATGCTGACCATTGTTTCTACAAACAATGCAACAATACGGACTCATTTATATAAACAGTGTGACAATACAATTACATAATTACCCCGAAAGCAGAATTTCGGTGTGTGGCAGGGGGTGTAAACACCAAGCGTTCGAGTTACCTCTTTAATTTATTGTTATCTCGTGTCGTTCGCGGAAATAATGAGTCGCTAAAACGACTTGTCCTCGCATCTATTTCTCGTATTTTACGCTCGGATCGGCCGAAGTAGCAGAAGGATATAGCATATAGTATATAGCAGCATCCCATAATACCGATTACGTCTTCCGCAATTATACTTTCTCTGAGTTTATCAAGCAATCGCAGCCTAGCTTCTATCTCCTTTCTTTCAAGGATTCCCAACCTACCTTTGAGAGCATTTGCATAAAGCTTGCTTTTCTATCGTAGCACTTCTTAAGAAATCATATCACCGTGCGCTGCACTTTCTCGAGCTCGCAAGCATACGTTTCATCAGCTGGGTTCCACATACTCGCCGCATATTCCAGATGGGGCCTATCAAAGGTGAAATAACATCGCTCTCTAACATTTTCATTGCATCTACCCACAATACGCTTTATAAAAGCGAACATATTAATTGATTTACCGCATTTTTGGATGTGTGCTCCAGTTTAAGTTACATATCAATTATCAATACAATCGAGTATTTCTATAAACAACGTGACTACAAAATACTTTCTATTTAAGCACAAAGAATTTAGTGTGTAATGCATTTGACATCTAGATTTAGCTTATAGAATAATACCTCAATTTCTAATCTTTTTCTAGTTGTTTCTGGTTCATGGTTCAACAAACTTATAACCACCACTCCCTGTTGTAATGAATAACCGTCACTGATGATAATCGTAATGAATAAGACGCAACAAAATAATTAGCGTTGTATTAAAAAGAATTAAATTCTTTTTATATTGCTTGTACTTAGACTTAGGTACATTCTTGATACATTACTTTGACTCTTTTTGTTACTGAAATTCTCTCAAAGCAGAAGATAAGCTCGATCAGTCCTAATTTCGCCAAATAAAGTATGAATGGCCTCTCAAATATTTTTTCTACATTCTCTGTCTACTTACGGAGCTTGCTTCTCGCTAAACAACTTTCCGTGTCCAATTTATTCATGACAATGATTCTTTTTCAAAAAGATTGCTTAAGGCCAAATGAGGTTAGTTGAAATGGAAGCCCTTAATTTAATCTAGTATAGGCTCCAACAAGTCAATCTATAATAATATAATAATCCTTCTTATTATAGTTATTATTATTGTTAC
>KZ308338.1:406589-430583 GCA_000376725.2 Ladona fulva | reverse complement strand
AATTCTTAAAAATTATTCATAATTATTTCCGTGGTATTTATTTTAAAACTAGAAAAAATCTCCAGTGATTTTATGTGACGGGAGAGTAACAATAAATAATTAAGCAATCATCTGTAAAGAGAAGTGAATGTGAGATTTTTCATCTCAGCTTATTCCTTAGGCTAAAAATGGAATACGCACATCATTGAATCACGCCGTGATATGCATCTAGATTCATTGATGTGTTTATCATTTGAAATTGTGAAATTCCATACACATCACATAAATTTAAAAGGAGCTATTGGCTAAACCTGCAGCCGATTAAACGCCATCGATCAATGGTGTCGATTATGGTGTCATATCGATTATGGTGTCTTACAGCTGTATGTCGGTCTATTGAGATAGACGCTAAAGGATCTAACAAGAAACCATTACCTTTAAGACCATACCTATGTGCCTGTACTGTTCCTTGGTGTATGGAAAGTAATTCTCCAAAATTAATGAAATGGTGGCTCGAAATGGGCCTTGAACATATCTTTTCCAATCTTAGCTTAAGAGGCAAAGTCAGTCTCTCTCCGACCTAAGATATAAACTCAATCTCCTCAGCTATTATCCCTTGAGCAAATGTCTGAGCCCAAGCTGAAAGCATCGTATGCAGAACAAAACTTCATTCCAGCCTTCGTAATTTCATTAATCCTCCAGCCATAAGATAGCTGAAATATCTATTAAGTTTATGTCTCGAGCAGTAATTATGCAGACTGCTTTTCTTAATGCATTAAGAGTTAATTATAGAAAAGTCAGTTACCGACGGGTCATAAAATATTTAAGATAAAGAGATATTAACATATCAACGTATTCTTTCATAGAACCAATTTTTCACATTACATATAGGTTAACTTGTTTCATAAGATAGGACGGCAAAGGTTTTTTGCGGGATGAAATTCTCTATTGGAATCATAAATTAATTACAAGGTGACAGTAGGGATTTCAGAAATTTCCCAGAATACGTTTATTGCCGTTCATGAATAGTGATTGTTACGTCACATGGTCGTAAACTAGTCATTGTCATGACTTGTAACAATACTGATCGACAATATAATCATAACGTAATAATAAAATTTTCAGGTAATTATATATAAAATTAACCACATTTTTCGGTCAAAAATAACAGCTAGAATTTTAGATCTAAGAGGGTTAAATATTCCCTGGTTAGACTTAAGAAATTTTATGGAAATTAACACGAAATGGTAACACGACACAGATTAAACGTGCAATATTTTTAGCTTCTCCGAGACAACATTAGCTACCTGCAAACTTTATTAACATATGGTAAAAATTTAAAACCGGGGGCCAGCATAAAACATCGTCCAACCAGTAATCCGCAATAAACACGGCATCTGCTCATCTTTTATGATTTAACAGCGTCACGCAACACGAGACGAAGCCTTAACGATGCACGCTTCAGCACACATTTCAGTCCTAAATCCGTAAACTACAGAGATTTGCGTTTAATAATTCTTTGCCGGCTGACGTCAGCGAATTAGGTGCCCCCTTTTAATAAAATCTCTCACTAATTGCACTGCGCCACAAAAGCGCGCTACGGCACTGCGCACGTGGATCTTATCGTTGCGTCCGTCGACGTTTGTCCCCCGTGAAAATGTGCACGATGTAGACGCAGCGTGAATGAGTCTGGTGCACCATGCGAGAGCCATTCTTCTAAAAGCCATAGGGGGAGCCTATGACGCAAATTCTTCCCTTGGATATGCGTAGAATGGGCCAAGAATATAAAGGCAACGACGCAATCGCAACAATAGGCAGCAGAGGATTGTTGCGTGCACAGAAGCTGATTGTTGCTGTACAGTCGACAACAGTCGATCCATTCAGCATGAGCGGATATGAATAAAATCACGAATTTTTTCCCGATTAATTGCTGAAATCGTAGAGCGGAGGTTTAAGCATATGTTTCAACAGTACAGACTATTGTGTTGTATGCGGTACACAGGGAAATCCTTGTAAATAGAAGGTATTATTGATGAACATACACGATTGTATTGTTGAGCTGTTTATAGAAACACGAGAGTTTACTACTGCATTGCTGCATACTGTTAATTGTCGATTATCAAAATAAACAAAAATGTAAATGATTCTGCCAGTAGCTATGCAAACAGTTTACTAAAGCAAATCGTTGATCAATTTAACTTTTTTTATGCTGCGATTATCAAATGTTTTCCGTTTGGTTATAAGTACATGCTTATACATGTTTAGAAATTAAGCTAAGTAAAGTATAAATATTTACTCAAATACAGTACTAGACTTCTTTCGTAAAAATATTATAAACCAATGTAGACCACAAACAACCTGTAGAGGGAATAGGAGTACCAAAACTCAATACATAGAGTAGCGATGTCAAAAAGGATATGCATATACATGTATACATAGATACGAGTATATAAATATATTGTAAATAATTCTACTGTTTTCTCATACAGAGTGGAAATATAAATGAATATAAATTTTAACAGCAGCTATTTCCCAGGAATTCTTTCCTGAACCCTGCATTTAAGTCTTCTCGAAGTCTTAAAAGAAAAGCCACACTTCCTCCAATTTTAATTACATCGACCAAACTGAAGAGTCACGGACCGAATTTCCTGAATGATTTCCCTTCTGAGTGCGAACTGTTATTATCTTCGCAGGTATATGTTATTGCCGCAATGAAGATTTCAAAATATTAAATCGATCGGAAGATTATTAAAACAAAAATTGACTCCGTCCACAGAAAATTTTCTCAACAGGAATCGCTGGAGTTTAATAGGAAGAAATTCCGACTTAAAAAATGTAAAAATTAAGAATTCATTTCGAATAATTTGGATACGAAAGAGACTAGGAAATAAGGAAATAGAAAGAAAACGTCATAAAATTATAAAAGAAAAAATTTCCGGTACGTTCACGAAGAAAAATAGCATTTGCGAGGATCGCTGCTTTGAATTCGTCCAATGCTTACTCAAGAGCGTATTTTCGTCAAAAACGTGAGATCCTTAAGTTGGACAGCTAAAACACTTGGGAATGCCTCCACTCCGTATGCAATTGCACAATGCACTACACTAATTCTCAAAGTTAATGAAAACATACAATTCACATAACATATCCCATCATCCATAAGAAATTCTATAATTTTTCCGAATCCCAAAAATTGAACTAGATATAATTGACTTACAAAATTTAATTAGTATTCTTTATCACTGATATCTATATTTCGCGCATGTATTGTACGTATTTCTCACATTTTCCAATCTGTCCGGTTCAGCTACCATGTCCTAATGAATGGAATATTTTTCATTTGGTACAGGGTAGAGGAGATGTATCATCTATTCACTTCTATCTCGGTTTAGTTCATGGCTGTATAATATAATAATTATTGAGGCATGAGTAATGCTGAATAATGACATTGGGAACTTCTGGGAACATTGCTTCCTAAAAAGTTCATATTTCTGTCACTTTCGATCAATCCGACGTTGTGATTAATAAATAGAGGAAATTTCTGACAACAGGTGAATATGGGGGAATGGAATGCTTTACCTGGAGAACTTCTCATTCCAATGACTAAAAACATTAAAATCTTCAAAGCAAACATTAAAAGCTGCTAAATTCTATGTTGTTCTTATGTTGCATGTTCATTGTGTAATGTATTTTAACTTAAGTCTCTTGAACTCGACTATGTATAACTTATATGTATATATGTGNATAGAGGAAATTTCTGACAACAGGTAAATATATAAATATACATACGAATCCCAAGGAAGAATGGACTTGAAAAAGACTGACGGGACCGGGAATCGAAACCGGGTCTCCCAATTGCCGGTCGGGTGCTCCGTTGAGCTATCCCAGCAGAACATTTCTCCAAGGCATTCGGGATACGAAGTTGAAATTGGATGGAAACTTAAAATAAACAAAAAATCATAAATATGTTGTCTACCGCTTAATATTTTCAAACGAAGAAGTTGGAGTTTCCTGTTGAAGAAGAGAAATGAAAATCCAGTGCTCGAGATGGAATTTCAACGGCGGATTGACGGATTCGTTGCGGATTACTTAGCGATAACACACGAAGAAAAGCTCTCTTGCAAGAATCGCTGATTTCAAAAAACAAGGAGTTGTTAATAATTGATTTCTTTTGTTATGAATGAAACGTTGAACGGGAAACTATAGTAGATTGTTGAATAACTTGGACATCCGATCAATTTAAATTTTCAATAAGTAGCTAACGTAATAAATAATCCGATTTAGCTATTTATCAGTGAAATTCAAAATCTTCCATTCAACAATGCCGCCTGAACAATCGAAGCATAAATAACAAAGCTCAACAATGATGCTAAGAAATTACTGGTGATTATTACTGGTAATTATTATTGGTAATTATTACTGGTAATTATCATTGGTAACCATATCAATCACATTTTATTGCTGAGCTAAATCTGAGAAAAGAATTTCATCGAAAGAAAGCCCTTCAGAGACTTCCATTCGAAAAGAATAGCTTATTACCTATGGACAGTAAATGTCTAGGTATATAACTGTAAATAAATAATAGCTAAGTATATATAAATATTAAATATAAAATAATGTATTAAAAAATAAATAAATGATAAATAAGTACATAATAAACAATAACCAAGTATACATAAGTATCTTCGTTTATTTATTAATCATCAATACTTCCGTTGCTATAAACAATACGAAAAGGGCGACGCGTCTCTATGAACAGCGCAACAATACCCCGTTTCTCAAAGGGCGGGAAATGCTTGCCGTCAAACTTTCTCCCTTACAGCTAGAAACTAAGTTTATTTACAGGACGTATTCTTTTCCTTTTATCCGAGGTATTTAGGTTGGTATTCCGGAAGGGAACGTGAAATATAAAATGCCGTCCTCTCGACTAGAGTCACCGATTCCAGAGTGAGACATAAAAAGAGAAGAGCGGGCGAAACCGAAGACAGCGATTGGCTAAAGGAACGCCAAAGGATCGTCACACACACACACCCACACACACGAGGGACAAAAAAGGGAGACAAAGGCCGCTCGGAAAAGACAAGAGAATAATGAAACGCACACGAACGGTTTTTGACGGCGAACGAGAGCGGGCAAAATGGCCGCGATCAATAATTGGACACTATATCGCAGAATAGGCATTTTGGAAAAAAAATGAAAGAGAGAGAAACGAGATTCAAAAGAACAACTTGGTTAAGTCCGACCGAGGCAAAAAAGCATTCATTCGGAGCTGAAATCCCATCGCCGGGGGAAAAAAAAAAACAAAAACGAAACGAGAATTAAAAACATCCCCAAGTTCAATTCCTTTGACCCAGTTTGCCCCGCGAAACTAATCGATGGGTTTTTCGCGAACTGCCTCAAAAATTAATCGAGCCCTACGTTTAAAAAAAAAGAGCATCGCCGCTCGCACCGGAAACTACTATCGATTTCCCGCGTTTATTTTTCGATAACTTCATTCTCGAATGCAATACGCCATCATCGAAATCCTTGAGTGATCCGCAGATACGACTGGCACGACCTCACGGATTCAAGTCGGCCCCCTGGGAGGTTTTATGAATATCGGAAGGCTGTTTAGATGATCAATAGGAAATTCCCACCGTCGAATCTCGCCCTGCCCTCCATCACGAGTGCTTTTTTACTTCTCGGATTTGAGCTGAATGTTCGCCCTGGGGATCAACCTAAGGCCACAATGTATGAGTGAACAAAAACTGCATATAACGTGTATTCGATGCGCGAGGATCTTATTGCAGTAAAGGTTGAAAATGTGGCTGAGAGTAAAAACGGCTAAGTCTTTCGGGCATTAGCGTGGTTCGGTCGAAAGAGCGGTGTTCTACGAAAAACTGGGACCGATACGTGTGAGAACCCTTTAGGATATATTTCATGCTCGGCTGAGGAATCAAAAAGCAGGCCTCGAGATGAAATTTTAATGGCGGATTGAAGGTTGGGTTTTGGATTTCTTAGGGGTGGAATAAGAGGCAAAGCTATTTTGTAACAAACGACGATTTTAAGAGGAATTAATTTTTTGATAAAGGATTCCTTTTATTATGAGTGTAGCGTTAAAGGAGAAGTAATAACATTGTACGAGAACAATTACGTAATTAAAAATTTCAGTGGAATAATAAATGTATTAATTAATCATGATATTAACTCATCGGTTAACCTCTTATGTATATATAAGAATTAAAGTTTTCTGATCAACAATGCTTGCTGAACAATCGAGGAATAACAATTTGAGATAAGCAATAGTGGTTAAAATTTATTGTTACAAAACTGCATCTTAACAATACCTGCTGGAAATTTGTCTGTCACCAATCGACATCAGAGAATTACTTTTAAAATTTGTTGCTGCGAGAAATGCAAACAAAAAATCTCACACAATTGAAGAAAACGACTTCAAAAGGCTTACGACTTACAAAAGGACATTTAACAAACTAGATATTTTGGGGCTTAAAGCAGAATCATCACAATGATTTACAATCATTTCTTTGGTAGAAGATAAAGTAAATGTTTTCAAAATAAATATCGACCATTGCTAGCAAAACTTTGTAATTACAGCAGGATTAACAATTACGGAAAGAATAAATCTTCTTTTGTAGAATAACAATTACACTTTCATAAGTAATAATGTTACTTTTTATAATTTTTTGCTTTAATATGAATCACAAAATCGGTTGAGAAAACAAGCGGTTGTATCAACATCTTTAGACCTGCGACTGCCCCGAGTGTATGCCCCTAAAACTAAATAAGAGCTTCGCTATTTTTCTTAGAGTAACAACTCCTCTAAGATTCGAACTACAAACTGCAAGTTTGACGATAAAAACTTTCCACTGTTTAGATAACACAATGGATAGAATATTTTCCACCAAGATACCCCAGCGGTTACAAAAACTAAGTTCAGCGATTAGAAGAAAACGGCTCTTTTAAACGCTTATGGCCAGAGAGATCCAGCTTCCAAGCCAGTTGCATCCGAGAAGAACTTAAAGAAACTGGAAAACTTGCCTGCGTAAGAAACACAGACTCTTCACTACTAAGCAGGTTGGAAGTTTTAATGTTTGCTGGGCCTATCTTGACCCTGCAGTTATCTATTATATACCACACACCACCTTTTCCTTAAAAGCACTTTTAAATTGAAGAATTGCTTAAGTGGCATAATAACTCGAGAGAACTTACTATATTTTAGTTATTACATTCAGTGGGTTTTTGCAGGTGTTTCACACCCCTTATATTTAGGTGTTTTGCTGCAATAGATACTTTCCCCTTAGCTTCACTTAGTTGTTTTAATCAACAAATAAGATCTTCTTTTTCCTTTTAATTTAAATTACCTTTTAGAATTATTAAGCACTTTGATGGAATTTACAGACGATGAAAATGGAAGAGGAGACTTTTAAGTCTCTATTTCGCCCGAAATACAGATGTTATTTATTTGTTTATTTAACTTGGAAATCTGGGATATACTCATAAAAGGAATCAAGGATCAATCACAAGAAGTATAAATTCTACGCTAGAATCAAAAAGCTATTAAATTGATTTATCCGATTACTACCTCCAAAAATAAAAGTATGAATTGTAGCTATTAGAAAAATTAATATTCCTAGCAATGATATTGATGACGATAAATTTAATGATCCCGGAAGGAGAGAATTCTCGACAATATGAAAATGAAGATTTAACAGTGCATGAAACAAAAAAGAAATTGAAGTGTACTCGATAGGTTCATTCCTTACTGCATATTTTTGGAAATATATTTGAAACTATCGATTTTTTAAAGGTAAAAATTTAGTCGGAAAGAATATCATGTCAAGTAGAAGCATAACCAAAGACTACTGCGTGTAATATAGAAGTCAAATCGCATTTCATTGGGAAAAATGCTACGGACTTAGAACAGAGATTATTTATCAGGCATTTAGCTAAAGAAATAAATAATAAATCAAGTCTGAGTAGCGTAAAAAAAATGAAAATCATCATGAGATATAATCCACCATTACGTATAGAGGTACGATGTACGGTTGTTCCCCGAATTCCCCTGCGTCATTTACTCCAACAGCTAGTGTATTCGCAGCGAGAAAGTGGAGATTAATACTAATCGATAATATTGATACTGGAATGCTTCGATAACATTGCTGCACAAATTCGTATCCCTGTTATCCTTGCGGTCAATACGCAATATTGGATTGAAATCCAATTTCAATCGAACTTTTGTTTAGAATTTAGCAGACGTTAGCAATATTGTCAATTGGTGGTTCAAACTCCGCAATGTGTACAATTTTCTGCGGTAAAATGTTGCAATCATTACTGGTTTACATACATCTTAATTACAAATAAATAAAAACCAAAATTAACTAGGTGACAGTTAATGAAATATCACCGATTTTTTAGCGGCACAAATATGTGCACATTTTTATAAAAAGATGGTAAAAATACAGCTACGGCGAGTCAAATAAATAAACGCATATGAATGAACGTTCTACCGCAATTAGTTTATCTGTACTTGAAACTTCTCAAACAAGATAAAGTCGACTTTTTTTACACACAGTGATCTCTGAACTACGTACTAATTTCAAAATTTTCCTCACCGTTTTTTCTAAGGGACTTCCACACACTTGCTAGTAGTACATAGTATTATCAAAAGTGCTTCGACAGCTTAAATCATTCCGCACGTAGGCCCCCACCAGGAATCGAACCTGGGACAGCTTCCACCGAAGTCGAACACATTGCCCACTTGGCTATTTCGTTTGAGTCTGTTAAAGAAACGAATTTTCAGGAAGGAAGAATGGATGAATCTAAGTCGGTATCAGTGATATGATTGCATGAGAGACTGGGGAACGTAATTGGATGATGGGGATGGTAGGTAACTCCTCAAGGATTGCTGGGTAATTTTAGTAACGATAATCAAATGTTTAGAAATCGAAATGTATAGTCGTTTGTCACTTTATGACAGTTCTATTACACCACCCCAGAGTGCTTTCGGTGATTTAGGTTATTCCATGTATGTACTGGTAAAGAAGTTTTATCAGTCGGAGCGCGTTGAAATATCATTATAATATTAGAATGTTATTCCAAATTGATAGGAAAATTTTTGCTTGGTATTCAAAAAAAAACCGGGAATCGAACCCGAATCGTCCACTTTCGGGTGACTGCTATAGCTAGTTGAGGCTTTTGGCCGTTACCCCTCCCCACAAAATGTCATCTGACTCGATAGCTGAATTGGCTAGAGCAGTCGCCCGAAAAGTGGACGATTCGGGTTCGATTCCCGGTCCTGTCAAACTTTCTTCATATCCGTTCCTACTTGGGAATAAGAAAATTATATTTTGACAAGTTGCTTTATTCTTGTTAATAAGCTATGGTAGAGTTTCTTATAACACAACCCTGATTTCAAATAAATCTTTCAAGACAAATGCCTGGAGAGTTTAAGAAAGAAAACAAAACACGAGTGGGCGTAGAATGCAGAATGAGCCAGCTCAATAAAAAGTTAGCTGACTTTCGATCGAAATGGACTGAAAAGATACGTTGAATGAAGGTCGAAAGGTTATCTCAGGAAATTCAAATCATCCCACGCAAACAAATAACGGATATAACTCATGAATGAGAAAGAAGAACGCAGCAAAACTTTATCACCGCTCTTTTTGTTTTTGTTTGATGGTAACTTCGGTAAACTTCTTACCACGGCTGCCTTTTATGAGTGAAAAGCGCATTTGATGCTCGGGAAATCACGTTCATCGTCATAATTCACGCTGAGGTTACCGAAATTCATTCTGAAACGGACTGCTTGATGAAAATAAACCGAAAACGAACAGGAAATATTATGAAATCGACACATATTGACGCCATAGGCTACAGTACATCACTTACAAATGAAGACGAAGGATATGATGTAAAATAGAGCATATATATACGATAGGAAGGGAACATAAATACATTGGGTAATACATAACGAATAAAAGAGCAAGCCAAGCTAGATCGCCTATAAGGTAGGGATGGAGAACCTTATGCGGAGAGGGTGCCAAATTTGATAAAGAGGATTTGCATGCTAATCTACTGCCATACATTTAGACATTTAGTAAGATGCAGCTATTACCTACTTTATTACGTCAAAGATGGGATTGGATGTGATATTTGAAGTAAATTACCATTAATTTTCATTATTATTTAGCAGAATTCAAATATATTTACCCTAAACTTCACTTCTTAAGTGAAGAATGCACCAAAAGGAGTGTGCAGTCAGAGTTTCGCGTGCTACTTAGGGCACGCGTGTCACAGGTTCGCTATCCAGCCTGGAATTATCCACCAAGGTGCTTCAAAATGTAGAATTTGAACCGTAGAATGAAAGATGAAGACTTATACTACATCTGACCAATAAACTCAAATAAAATGCGTTTTAATAAGGCTTTGAAGATATTAAGAGGTAGAAATCGCTCAACTTTTGTCTACAGGGAAAGCTAGAAATCCTTTCAAGATCTACAACCAGTCGTAGCAAAAATTCATTATTTACTAGGCAATGTCACCCGTTGGAGCACAGAGCATGCACTCCATGCCTTACATCAGGAGGCGGTCTATAGAAATGTAGGATTAGAATGATAACTGTACTAATTTAATATCACATACGCCTGCCATACGCCATACGACGGCTTGAGGGGTGTGTAAATGTTATGTAAAGATGTAGCCGATGAGGTCAAATGTAGTAGTAGTAGTATTGTTAAAAGTGCTTCTACAGCTGGGGTCATCTCGTACGTGAGCTTCCACCGGGAATCGAACCCGGGATCGCTTTCGACGAAATCGAACGCCTTGCCCACTTGGCTACCCGGAAGCCCGAGGTCAAATGAAACCTTCACTCGATTCTCAACTGTCAACAAACACTATATTCAATGAAATTTTTAGAAAGATGACTTTTAAGCACGAAAATTTAAACTGGATTCTTTCTTTTGAGGAATCATATAAACTAAAAAACAAAAACAAAAATTGCCCAGGTTAACTAACTTAAAGAGTTAGAATTTGAAACTAAAATAAGCTAAAATTACAAATTGCACAGCAAAACAAACATTGCACACAAAAAATGACACATGTACAGTATGTATAATTATAGTAGTTTTAAGTAAAAATACAAAAGAAACACTCTATCCTTTTTCCAATGATATCACTCAATTTTCTGCTTTTGAGAACAATTACAATCCTTATGTTACTGTATTCGTTATAAACCTCTTAGAGATTAATACTAATCGATAATATTGATACTGGAATGCTTCGATAACATTACTGCACAAATTCGTATCCCTGTTATCCTTGCGGTCAATACGCAANGTTTAAGTAAAAATACAAAAGAAACACTAACCTTTTTCCAGTGATATCACTCAATTTTCTGCTTTTCGTTAAAGCACTTCGTTATTTCCACAGAGAATATTTAATATAACGACCGATTTCGGCTCGCGCCATCATCAGGTTGGCACAAGTCCGGCAAAGTACCATTGAACAATTACAATCCTTATGTTACTGTATTCATTATAAACCTCTTAAAAGATGACATAATATAATGAAAGGAAAAATAATATAAATTAATATAAGAGAAACCAATAAATTTTAAACTGATACACATATCTCAAGGATTGTTTATTGGCTTTTATTTTTATTCATTCAGAGACTCATGTAGTAAACGCTGGATTAATTAATCAATTAATAATAGTAACACCAATAATAATAATATCAATTAGCGTTTACAAACTGTTTGCATCTTCTTAAGAATCTATTTAATCAATTTAGCGATGCCTATACAATAATGATCGGTTACTTATAGTAATTCCTTCGCAAGCATTTTGCTTGTTTCTATAATAAGAGCAACAATACTTGTTCAAATTTCTTTATTATGCGTTACAATGAATGAAGTATCTCTATCAACAACGTACATGAGCAATATTCTCTGTTTAAGAAAAAACACAATTCTCATAAACTTCCATGTATTCTGTGAAACGGTGAAATTGAAATTGGGAATAAGTACCATTCGGGACTCTGTCACTGAATTGAAGTCGCCATTATATCGAAAAACCGTTCTTTACACGGAATGACTATTTAGTTACAAGCTGCATTATTTCCGCATCCAGATGATTTCAAAATCCCCAACTGCGTCAGACCAGCGTTTTTCGCCCGTGTTTTGTTAACTATTCATCCGCCGTGATTCCCATTTAAAATAGATGGCACCGCTTTCGAATCCGCTGAATTGATAGCGCACTGATTGTACTTGTTACCGCGCAGATTTTCGCCGGAAATTTTCCTGCCGAAATCTCCCTATTCGCGCTTTTCCTCAATGGGAAACAAAACACTAGCGAATCTGCTTCCGTTTCTATGACGACGCTCTTTTCTATTTCCGCGCCCGCCGCAGCTCATTAAATGCCTTCCGATCCCATGAACAATATTACACTAAGCATCTGGACTCGACGGATTTATTTTCCGTCCCGAAAAACAAAAAAAGGACGAAATTCCGCCTCTGTCTTCCGTCCGACTCAAATTTTAAGCGCCAAGGAGCGCTGCTGTCTCATTTCTGTGCTTTTTCCCGCTATTTCGGGCGCCCCTCTCTGCAGCTTCCTTTTATATAAAGGAACCTTTGCTGGGGGAGATTCCGCATTTTTCGGGCTTAACGAATACGAACCGCGCCGTAACTTTTCTCGTTTGTGCCGTTTGTGATTTTTTTTTCGTGGCATGTGACCGTCTCTCTTAAATCATAGCTGAGAGAGGAGCCTTTCTGGAACGCTGTCGTTCATTTCTCAAATGGGCGTATTTAATTATGGTCAGCGATGAAAAATGTACCTGTTTGCGTCGGATGCCGACGGATAGTGCGTCCGTTCAGCCTCACTCACTGATTTCCAAGGAGACGATCCCGGCAATTGTTTGCGTGTTAAATAATTAATCTCCCACCTCCCTTTTTTCTATGCTTTGGAGTATAAGTAACATCAGAATTGAATAGGCGACCACAATAGTTCGCACCGTCAGAATTTAATGCATCTACTATAATTTGCGCAGTTTTTCCCCACAACTAAAAGCCTTGCGTTTTTATATACACCTACCGTATATACCCGTGTACGTATAGACCTTTAAATACGACATTTCAACGAAAAAAACTAGGGTCGACCCAGTACAAGGGACAACCAGAAGGTTCTACCCGTTTCGATATAAAAACTTCGCAAATCAATTTTTTGAAGAAGATAGGAGATGGAAATGAGGCTTACTAGGCAAGTGAGGAGTGAGGTAGTTTGCGCTTGCTTGCCTCAGTGAGCCAGAATTCTATAAGGAGAACAATCCCATGTTGTTGAATTGAAGAAAAGTGTTACTCTGTGATTATAACAATTATGACATTGCAAATAAGAAACCTTAATTAATGCCATTATTCAGCATAACTCATACCTAGGTAGCTTTCATATAAGCACAGCCGTGCGCAGGACTGAGACAAAAGTGAATAGAAGACACATTTATCTCTATAATTGAGAAATGTTTCATTCGTCAAGATATGGTAGAAGGACCAGTAATATTGTTATCACTCAACACCTCCAGGTGTAATGAATAAGAGAGGCCATTTTGGCCTAAACTCGCCGTTAGAGTAAAATAATAATTACAGCAACAATGACAATAATATTAATAACAACAACGACAGTAATAATAATAATAACAATGCCAATAATATTAATAATAACAACGACAGTTATAATAACAACAATGACAATAATATTAATAACAACAACAGCGACAATAATAATAACCACGAGATCTACGACCAACATTAGAAGGAAGATGCCAAAATATTGCAACGAATATTCTTTAAAATGATAATGAAGAAATTTTAAAAATTCAAAATTTTCTGTCTAATTTCTAAATATTTGAATGAATTTATTACTTTCGTCCTTGTAATCAATGAATGCCACACGTAAAGGCGGATAGGGCAGCGGTTGAACGAAGGTTGAATCCGAAAAAAATAACAGCCAAAATTTGTAATGATTAGCGAATAATGTTAATTTACTAAAGCAAAATTGACATTCTCAAAAGACAGTACCTATCAGCTGGAATCACTGTAAGATAGGCTTATGATATCTTTATAGTCAGTAACAGCCCGAACTATCGCCGGCCACGAAAGCTACCCAAGCCGTTCAATAGAGACCACATACCTGTGGTTACATCCCGAGGAAAAAGGTGCAGAAAAAAAGGCTTACATGACCAGAAAAACGTCTTTAAGTGACTTTTGAACGCTATCTAACTACTACCATCAGAAATCCATTTCAGACCTTCCAAAACATGATCTGAGCTCAGAAATAACGTATTAAATGGTAATCATGGCTTAAATAAGTAACATGTGTCGCATACAAGTTATTTGTTGCATGGCAATCAATTTATTGGTTTGAGAATTAAACAATCGTAATATAAACACCGCCATGACGACGGCTGTTCTGATTAACAAACAAGTTCTACAATAAAATATTTCAGTTAATCTCTGAGTCTAGAATTAAACTGAAGGGCTATAATATGAGTATTGATTTAGCTTCAAAGTGTATGCGTTTCATGAAAATTTGACTTACGGCGCTCAAATATAACAGAGCGCAAGATGAATGCAGCCTGTGAATAATCTATATCCTTCCGCTTCCAGGAATACGGGATTCGAGCTAAATAATTTCTCATAATGCAGCTTCCAAAATGCTTTCCGTTAATGCATAGTCTTGGGATCAACTCGCCCGGTCCTCGTCTAGTGGAAAACGATACATCTTCGCTCAGTTTATGCAACCAATTACAGAGAATGCTTTTATGGTAATTGATAAATGGAATCAAATAGGTTTTGAGAAATAGAAAATTCTGACTCAAGCCTTCTGCACTAAGCTACAGTATGGAGTGAGAATACCCAGAGCAAACTCATGGACCGTGGTAAATTCAAGAATATCAAAATGAAAACGTTTCTTCAGAATATATCGGAAACTTAATGCTGATTAGCATACGCTTGAAATTCAGTATATTCCAGCAATAGACAAGTTATTGTATAATAAAGATATATAAGATATTGGTTATCAATGCGAGAATTGACTTGCCGCCCTGTCAACAGTCAATCGCTCTGTTTTCTCATTAAATTCCCAACCTTAACACGGGTCACTATAGTAACCTAACCTGAGTCTTCCACAATAAATCCTCCCTTCATAGATGTAAATTTATTTTTATAAATGTCGCCAGATCCACTCTGAAAAGTAGCTAAAAGTCGTTAAACTCAGAAAAAATATCGCTTTCGAGTAGTTAATAAATAAAACAGCTTCGCTTGAATAAATGGAGTATTAGTTTTTAAAGGAATAACAAGTGTGAAAAATAGCGACATGACTGGGACTCGAACCCAGGTTTCCCACTTTCCGGGCAGAGTTTATTAGTTCATAAATTTCACAAAATAAACATAGAGGTCGATGAAATAGAACATGATCCATAGAGAGCAAGATTTCGCTAAAACAGATTAATGTTCGCTAAAAGAAGGAATTTGTCCATATTGTCGCTAGATTTAGCAAAAAAAGGGCTACACTGGCAACTATTACTTCCTCCCACCATTCCTTTCACTAGTTGCCTCAGCAGGTCTACCACTTTTGAAATTTCAATTCTCTTCAATTCAACTAAAACTCATACGCCAAACAAACAAATGCTTCAGAACGCAGGATGGGAATCTTTAGAAGAGAGAAGATTCAAACAAACACAATTTCAGAATAATAAATTCAGAAAAGGTAGATTCTTAGAAGATATAGCTGGTATTATGCTCCTTTTACATATTCCGTTCCGATACTGCAAAAAAAATCGTAGAAATAGATGCTAGAACAAGTCTTTTCAAGGCTAGTTCTAGCAACTTTTTCCTGCGAACGATATGCAAAAGTAATTGATAAGGGAAGTAGAGTCATGGTGCATGCATCCCCTGCCATACGCCGTACAGCAGCTTCCAGGGTACATATGTAGATGTACCAATATCAATTCCCCTCGAGTATAAGTTTGCATAACCTCTCTAAATTTGGCCTACGAAATACTTCTTCATTAGTAAGTAAATCTATACGTTTGATTATCGTCAATTTTCTGCACTACCTCATCATCATTATTTCTAATCCTCTATTTTCCATTGCTTTTATAGTCCATGTTTCACGGTCAAATATGAGAATTCTACACATATTATAAGTTTATGTGGATCCTTTCTTGGCATCCAAGCTTCTGACGTTCTCTTTCAGCAACTGTTTTCTCCTAGAAAAAGTCTTCTTAGCTTAGAACAGGGGCGGTAAACCTATGGAGTGCGAGAGAATTATTTTGGCACATGGAGCCTGCACTATACAAAGCAGTATTGTTAAAAGGGCTTCGAAAACTAAAGGTCATTTCGCACAACTGGGCTCCTTCCGGGAATCGAACCCGGGACCGCTTCCACTGAAGATAAAAGCAGAGCCCATTTGGCTATCCGGGAGCCATGCACTGTTCTTGTAATGCATTTTTCGCTTTAAAAATGAAGATCCAGATTAAATAAATGTGGATTCTACTCATTGACGATGTTAATCAACGATTATTTACGTCAATGGCAATATCAAAACGTCATCACTCACATTAAAAAATAGATTACATCTCACACTCTCGTTTGCCACCATTTTGTCAATGAAGTCCTTTACATTTATCATATGTGGCACTCTTGAATGAAAAGGTTCGCCATCCCTGGCTTACTGTAAGTAAAAAAAATCGAGTCCATCGAGTATGATAAGTTATAGCTTCAAGTGCATTCCACCAATTCTAACGAAATAAATTTCATCTTATAGAACATTCATTTCTACGTTAAACCATGTGAGTTTAAATATTATACTCTCCATAGTTGTACATTTATGTATTATGCTTGAAGAAAGTGCCGGTTTACAGCGCTTGAAAATCGGTGACCCAACTTTCATTGACTGTCAATCAGGTAATTTTCGTTGTGATTATTTGCAATTATTTGCAAACCTAAAATGTTTACAACGCTTTACTACCAAAATATTGTCTATATTCTGAAATTTTTTCTAGCAATGGATGATATCGTAAATGTCGGGTGACTTCGAAGCAAAAAATTCGATTTAAATTGGAGTTGTACATACCATACGAAATTGTGTAGCAAATTTACTGAAACGTACTATTACCAACAATACCGATTAATCTCAATTTTGGCCCGAAAAACAGCCAGCTAAAACGTGACCTATTAGACTATTCTATATCCATCCGTATACGTAGTGCACAATTCCAATCGCCATTTCTCTCCTAATACTCCCATTGCCGACAATATTGTTACCAAAAAAGCAAATTCTGGCATCTGTTTAAAAATCGGAAATTATTTTATTAATGGCTGAAAATGGAAAACCAAAATCATCTTCAGAATATCTTAAACTTACATTAAAGACGCTTGAGTAATAGAAGAATTTTGGCTAAGTATTTTAACACCGTCAAAGAATACATTACCACGAATTTCCCAATCCTCCCCACTTCCAGCGCATTCACCTTTTCATTCCTAACCCCACCTGTATCACTTGTTTTCCAATTAAATTCCCACGTACAAAGAGGAAATTATTCCGGGCTTTTGTTCCAGAGTCCCCCCTTCCTCCGACACCGCTAACAGACTATTTAAAAATCTCGCGACGTATCCGTTACCTGTTGTAGGTAATCCTCTCATTGTATGCATGACGAGAATATCCGTCACTCTTCCGTCGTCCGTAAAGTACATTTACAGCAAACCCACTCAGTCGGTTAAAAACAAAAAACCTCAAGTGAAAGAGCTTCCAAAAAAAAGCTGTTTTTTTTTCGACATACCCACGCCAAAATTTCCTCCTGAGCTGCCCACCCACTCGTTGAAATTTCCCTCTTCGAGCTGTTTATTCTTGCGAAGAATTCTTTCGCTACATATTTCTCGCGACGTAGTTAATTTCCCTGATGAATTTTTCCCTTTTCCCTATCCCTCTCTCTATCCAAGACATCTCCATTTTTATTTCCAGCCTTACTTATCATCCCAGCGTTTTTTCCGCGCCCGTTCCTCGGAGGACACATTGTGCGAGTGTTAATGTTTTGGTGGATCCACATCAGCGAAAAATGAGAAAAAAGAAGTAGAAGAACATGGATTGCGGGGACAAAGAAGTCTAGTGGATGGAGGGACTATAATGGTGTTTTTTTCGAGACTTTTTTCACCATTCCTTGGGCGGGCGAGGGGTGGGCTAAAGGCGTGGGCGGGGGAATCAGGGGCCATTATCAAGGACGGAGGACAATGGTTAAGGTTGTCAGGGGGTGGGGAAGAAGATTTTCGGGAGGAGGGAGGAGCGCGGAATAAGTAATCGCCCAAGACAATGGAGGGAAGTTGTAATGGGAAGAGTCCCTCCTTCTTTCTCTTAAAAAGGGACGATAATGCAGAAGATTGGATGAAGAAGTTGGGTGCGTGGGTGGGGCGCATCGAGTAATATTTCAAATAAAAGGAAACTCGCAGGCGTCACCAGGCGTTTGTTGACAGTCACTCAGAGCAACGCGAACATTTGGGCGTTTATTCGAGCGTCTGCATCGCTTTCGAGTGTTTCCGGAACAAGTGCGTTTGTAGCTCCATCTGCGATTCTCTTTCTTACTTGAAGAACACGAGAATTATTGGGAGCGGTAGAATGCCAATTAAAAGTCACTCCGAATCAGTTGAAACGTCAGTCGGGGGCTACGCAAATGAGAATTGGACTTTTTTACTTCCCGTCAATCATATCATGACATACAGAGCTAACCAAAATCGGTTGAGGTAACCATGGCAACTGGAATTGAAAAAGACCAATACATCAGAAAATTAGGACAAATAAGTGTTTATGATTGAAGAAAATAATCTACGTATACATAAGTGCCCCGCAAGCCACCTTTCGGTATGTATATTCGGTGTATGCACCATGAATCTACTTCTCTAGTCGATTACCTTCGCGTACCGTTCTTGGCAAAAACGAGTTTTTGAAAAACTAGTTCCAGCATCTATATCTACGACTTTTATCTCAGTATCAGTACGGCCTATGTAACTGGGAGGACGCATAATATCAGCTACATTTTCTAACGATGTACATCCTCTGAANACGTCTATTTGATATGTTATCATGAAGTTAAATATCAGTGGCTCCGCATTGTACGTTTTTGTTGTCTTTATTTACACGCGTGTCTCGTGATATAAACGTTTTTCATGGCCAACTGATATCATTTGGCCAATACTTCATATAATCTTGATATACATTAAATGCATAGGGTTAATATCCAATATTCTTTATTAGATTCTATTCAACAGTTGCAAATATTGCGATATGACCCTAAACACACAGCTATCTTTCGTTCATACTGTTATAGTTATAAGAATGATATCTTGACACTGTGATATGCTTCACGAGTAAAAATCAAAACAATATTACTATTATAAAATGGGATATCCTGGCAGGCTAATGAAAAAATATGATTCAAAATGCCTGCTTTCCATAAATAAACATGCATTTTTAAACTATTTTCCTTCATGGAGAATATCGCTACCGCATCCATTATACTGTATCGGCTCTATTGAAAAATTGAAACGGTTATCTTCCTTCCAACTCTGCATCTTGAAATAACAAGAGAGAAAATACTGCAAGTTGAACATCACGGACAATTAATCGAAATAAATCTCAAGCGAAATTCTTATGAGCCTTAAAAGAACGCTCAAGTTTGAAAAGGAAAAAGTGAACCCCGTAAGCGGGCAAATATATACGATCTGACAAGGAAGTCTACGCGTACTATTTACATAGGAAGAAAAAATCAAATACAACGGAAATACAACAGAAATACACGGACTCGGAACATTACATTTTGAGAGGAATAGAGTGGTCCATCTTGAATATAATGTGAGGATCTTAATTTGTGCAGTAAACGGCACATAAAATAATAGAAGTAATAATAATAATAATGATGATATTGGTGATGATGATGATGATATTGATGATGATGATGATGATAATAATAACAACAACAACAATGATGAATTTATTAGGCGAATTTTAGCCTCTTGAGACCACTCTCACAATCATCCAACCTGAAGAGTCCCGTTAACCATGCCCTAAACAAGGTTTAAACCCGAGACCCAGGTGTAGCTAGACTAACATGCTAACCACTACATTTCAAGATTGACGGCTTAATTCTAATGTTCAGAAGTACATTTCTATGTCTTTTACACGTTCCGTCAACTTCATTAGCCTACAATATCAAATTTCAGGATATTCACTAGAGTTCGTGCATCACAATAAAAACCTCGGAGTTACATTCAGTAATAGTTTATCGTTCAAAGAACATATTCGAGATGCTATAGGAATGGCGAATATAGAATGCAGAGATTAACAAGTATAACCCTGAGGGTAGGTATGTCCATCTAGAGTCAAATATATTCCTTTTTTCCCCACATTCGGCCTAGCCTCGAATACTGCTGCGCGGTTTCGGATCCACATGAAGTAGGGTTAGTTTCAAATTTAGAGATGGTTCTAAGTAGAGCAGCTCATTTTGTCAGTGGGGATTTCATGTTCGCCAGTAGTGTTACGGCCATGATAGAATCACTCGGGTGGAATACGCAGCAGGAGAGAAGATCTGATTACCGAAGAAATATTCTGGACAAATTCATCGATTCTGAATTTTTGGAAAAAGTTGAAGAGATTGTCATTCCGGTAAACATCGAGCGCAATCTTCGAGATGTGACGATCAATCGTTACAAGGAAATAATCGCTAAAACAGACAGTTACTTCTGGTCGTTCTTTCCGCAGAGCATTAGAGAAACGAACAAGATGGATTCGGTTAGGTCCTTGGTGTTGACACACCCCCTGCCATACGCCACTGGCGGCTTGCGGGGTATGAATCTAAATCTAAAATTTAAACCTACAACCCCGATGGGTATGTACCAACATACTAAAGAGTCGGTCATTGAACTGCGCACGTATTCATTTTTCGTGAAAGGCCATCCTTTTTGGAATACTTTTTTGAGTGCATATCACATTCCCCATTTTCCCGCGCACAGCACACTATGGCAACATTCCACTCTCGCGATAAACAATAGAGCTCGAATTTAAGAGTGAGGAAAAAAGCGCGCGAGATAGGTCAACTGTTTATTCCCTCCCGTTGCCAAGGAATTTCGGGGCTTTCTTAACAAATCCAGCGCCTAAACATCTCAAAAGCCTCCATTCGAAACCGCCTCACCGTATCCGAGGCGGCGTTTCTATTATTTATCTTTTGTATTTGCGATCGACGAAAAGAAAAAAAGTGAGCATCGCGATTTCGGGTAGAGTCTTTCTGTGTGTTCCATCGACATCCAGTCTGCAAAAGAACAAAGACTACTTTGAGAACAATGGGCGCTCCGTTGTGTCGTGTGGCTGCGAGGGTCTTACTCACAATGCGATGAGGGCGGGAGAAAGGTGGAGTAAAACTATATGTATAGCCAAAAGAGCGGGATATCGGAAACAAGTATTCCTGGTGAAAATTAATAGGCCTTCCCTCCCTTTGAGAATTCTTCTCTAAAATTCAGAAATAGCTTCGCAAATGCTGCGGAGAAGAGAGAAAGAGCTTAAAATTTGCAACGCCGCTGAGTTAATGGCGAAACACGAGGGAAAACAAATGAAGGATGGGGAAATCCTCAAGGGGTCAACGTATGACCTCTACAGAGTCTGAAATACGAAATTTGCGTCGCTTTAAGGCCACATGTTAAAGGAGAAAGATAAAACAGAAAAATTCAAAGAGCAATGACCCAAGAGAGATTTTCATCGAACACAAATTTATCTTCAAAGCATACGTTCTATTTTTTTATCTATTGAGTCTGGAAGTCGCATTTGGATTCCCTCTCATTAAAAGATAACTATAGCTTGCATACTGATCATCGTCCTGACATAATCTCCGTCCGTTTTCATCGAGAAACTGATTGAGGATATAATTCTTAGAAAAAAAGGAGAATCGATAGAGTATTTCGGTACTTATTTTGAGAAACTTTAAATCAGAAGATCTAATGATTCCTACGTGTTTCAATAGAGCAATTGTCGACGGAGTTATATCTAACAAAGGGTATAATGTTAATAATAATATAATCGGCATTGTTACTATACGCGTAACAGTGTATTTCGATGGTTCATTGTTGACTTTATCAACAATTTATCTCACCAAATATATCCTAAATTCCCAAGGAGAAACGGACATGAAGAAAATCAGATGGACCGGACTCGAACCCGAGTCGCTCAATGGATAGAGCAACCAACCGGCAATTGGGAGACCCGGGTTCGAGTCCCGGTCCCATCAGACTTCTCTCATGTTCCTAGGTACACGCTTTATCGTGCCAAGTCACCTAAACCCTTTTCCTTGTCTATGTCCAAAATGGCTTCAATTTAAACGTGGTTTTCAATAAAGTAATACAGTTACTGAGAAAGAGCTTGATCACGTCTATTTGATATGTTATCATGAAGTTAAATATCAGTGGCTCCGCATTGTACGTTTTTGTTGTCTTTATTTACACGCGTGTCTCGTGATATAAACGTTTTTCATGGCCAACTGATATCATTTGGCCAATACTTCATATAATCTTGATATACATTAAATGCATAGGGTTAATATCCAATATTCTTTATTAGATTCTATTCAACAGTTGCAAATATTGCGATATGACCCTAAACACACAGCTATCTTTCGTTCATACTGTTATAGTTATAAGAATGATATCTTGACACTGTGATATGCTTCACGAGTAAAAATCAAAACAATATTACTATTATAAAATGGGATATCCTGGCAGGCTAATGAAAAAATATGATTCAAAATGCCTGCTTTCCATAAATAAACATGCATTTTTAAACTATTTTCCTTCATGGAGAATATCGCTACCGCATCCATTATACTGTATCGGCTCTATTGAAAAATTGAAACGGTTATCTTCCTTCCAACTCTGCATCTTGAAATAACAAGAGAGAAAATACTGCAAGTTGAACATCACGGACAATTAATCGAAATAAATCTCAAGCGAAATCACATGAGCCTTAAAAGAACGCTCAAGTTTGAAAAGGAAAAAGTGAACCCCGTAAGCGGGCAAATATATACGATCTGACAAGGAAGTCTACGCGTACTATTTACATAGGAAGAAAAAATCAAATACAACGGAAATACAACAGAAATACACGGACTCGGAACATTACATTTTGAGAGGAATAGAGTGGTCCATCCTACGTCAGCAAACAGAGCAACAGATAGAGAGTTTCCTTTCATAGTTCCTTCGGGGCCAAGAGGAAGTTCTCTGAAACTGCGGCGGAGACTCTGTATCGAGGAAATCGGAGAATTTGATTGAATGGATTTTGATTTCATTAAAGATTCAAGAGTAAAGGGTCGAAGTTGGGGAGAACAACGGATGTCATGGACTGGATAGCGGCGATACGAATAATAGAAAAGAAAACTTTTGATCCAGGACATACTTTTCTCAATTTATTGATGTTTTGTGGGAATTTCTTGAATTAAAATCCTCCGTGTTATAACGAACTTTGAGGAACAAGATAAGAAAGCTAATATAAGAGGAGAAAAGTGGTATTTAAAACAAAATATATGTTATAATAAATGCATCCAAGTATTCCCAGCTTAATGAATTAATTGTTCCAAACCGCATTTCGTATAATCGAAAAAAACTGCCTTTCATGAGTTACCTCCTTACTTAAAAATGTCCTCAAAAGATCCTTTAAAAAAGAAAAATAAAGCGACGCGAAGCTTAAACGATCACTTTCATTGCTGAGTGAAAAAGAGGACACTAAATTATACAGCGATAAAATCAAATGTATAAAGATTTTTTTAAGTATTTTTCCAATGATGCTTCATCTTCCGTATTTTTGGTTAAGAAAGGATTTAAGTTCTGTTAGTGCAAATTGTTCTGTTGATTTCTTTGTTTCGACACGACGAATTCAATAAAACGTCTCTCTTTAATTACGATGTTCAAATATTTCCATCGTCGCATAAAAGTAAAAT
>KZ308338.1:374072-406410 GCA_000376725.2 Ladona fulva | reverse complement strand
TCTTTATGGTGAAAATAAATGCACTCAAATGGTTGATCCATTCTTATATCACATAAAAAATAATAATTAATCTAATAAATGCATTGAATATAATGTGAGGATCTTAATTTGTGCAGTAAACGGCACATAAAATAATAGAAGTAATAATAATAATAATGATGATATTGGTGATGATGATGATGATATTGATGATGATGATGATGATAATAATAACAACAACAACAATGATGAATTTATTAGGCGAATTTTAGCCTCTTGAGACCACTCTCACAATCATCCAACCTGAAGAGTCCCGTTAACCATGCCCTAAACAAGGTTTAAACCCGAGACCCAGGTGTAGCTAGACTAACATGCTAACCACTACATTTCAAGATTGACGGCTTAATTCTAATGTTCAGAAGTACATTTCTATGTCTTTTACACGTTCCGTCAACTTCATTAGCCTACAATATCAAATTTCAGGATATTCACTAGAGTTCGTGCATCACAATAAAAACCTCGGAGTTACATTCAGTAATAGTTTATCGTTCAAAGAACATATTCGAGATGCTATAGGAATGGCGAATATAGAATGCAGAGATTAACAAGTATAACCCTGAGGGTAGGTATGTCCATCTAGAGTCAAATATATTCCTTTTTTCCCCACATTCGGCCTAGCCTCGAATACTGCTGCGCGGTTTCGGATCCACATGAAGTAGGGTTAGTTTCAAATTTAGAGATGGTTCTAAGTAGAGCAGCTCATTTTGTCAGTGGGGATTTCATGTTCGCCAGTAGTGTTACGGCCATGATAGAATCACTCGGGTGGAATACGCAGCAGGAGAGAAGATCTGATTACCGAAGAAATATTCTGGACAAATTCATCGATTCTGAATTTTTGGAAAAAGTTGAAGAGATTGTCATTCCGGTAAACATCGAGCGCAATCTTCGAGATGTGACGATCAATCGTTACAAGGAAATAATCGCTAAAACAGACAGTTACTTCTGGTCGTTCTTTCCGCAGAGCATTAGAGAAACGAACAAGATGGATTCGGTTAGGTCCTTGGTGTTGACACACCCCCTGCCATACGCCACTGGCGGCTTGCGGGGTATGAATCTAAATCTAAAATTTAAACCTACAACCCCGATGGGTATGTACCAACATACTAAAGAGTCGGTCATTGAACTGCGCACGTATTCATTTTTCGTGAAAGGCCATCCTTTTTGGAATACTTTTTTGAGTGCATATCACATTCCCCATTTTCCCGCGCACAGCACACTATGGCAACATTCCACTCTCGCGATAAACAATAGAGCTCGAATTTAAGAGTGAGGAAAAAAGCGCGCGAGATAGGTCAACTGTTTATTCCCTCCCGTTGCCAAGGAATTTCGGGGCTTTCTTAACAAATCCAGCGCCTAAACATCTCAAAAGCCTCCATTCGAAACCGCCTCACCGTATCCGAGGCGGCGTTTCTATTATTTATCTTTTGTATTTGCGATCGACGAAAAGAAAAAAAGTGAGCATCGCGATTTCGGGTAGAGTCTTTCTGTGTGTTCCATCGACATCCAGTCTGCAAAAGAACAAAGACTACTTTGAGAACAATGGGCGCTCCGTTGTGTCGTGTGGCTGCGAGGGTCTTACTCACAATGCGATGAGGGCGGGAGAAAGGTGGAGTAAAACTATATGTATAGCCAAAAGAGCGGGATATCGGAAACAAGTATTCGTGGTGAAAATTAATAGGCCTTCCCTCCCTTTGAGAATTCTTCTCTAAAATTCAGAAATAGCTTCGCAAATGCTGCGGAGAAGAGAGAAAGAGCTTAAAATTTGCAACGCCGCTGAGTTAATGGCGAAACACGAGGGAAAACAAATGAAGGATGGGGAAATCCTCAAGGGGTCAACGTATGACCTCTACAGAGTCTGAAATACGAAATTTGCGTCGCTTTAAGGCCACATGTTAAAGGAGAAAGATAAAACAGAAAAATTCAAAGAGCAATGACCCAAGAGAGATTTTCATCGAACACAAATTTATCTTCAAAGCATACGTTCTATTTTTTTATCTATTGAGTCTGGAAGTCGCATTTGGATTCCCTCTCATTAAAAGATAACTACAGCTTGCACACTGATCATCGTACTGACATAACCTCCGTCCGTTTTCATCGAGAAACTGATTGAGGATAGAATTCTAAGAAAAAAAGGAGAATCGATAGAGTATTTAATACTTATTTTGAGAAACTTTAAATCAGAAGATCTAATGATTTCTACGTGTTTCAATAGAGCAATTGTCGACGTTAGTTAGTTAGTTATATCTAACAAAGGGTATAATGTTAATAATAATATAATCGGCATTGTTACTATACGCGTAACAGTGTATTTCGATGGTTCATTGTTGACTTTATCAACAATTTATCTCACCAAATATATCCTAAATTCCCAAGGAGAAACGGACATGAAGAAAATCAGATGGACCGGACTCGAACCCGAGTCGCTCAATGGATAGAGCAACCAACCGGCAATTGGGAGACCCGGGTTCGAGTCCCGGTCCCATCAGACTTCTCTCATGTTCCTAGGTACACGCTTTATCGTGCCAAGTCACCTAAACCCTTTTCCTTGTCTATGTCCAAAATGGCTTCAATTTAAACGTGGTTTTCAATAAAGTAATACAGTTACTGAGAAAGAGCTTGATCACGTCTATTTGATATGTTATCATGAAGTTAAATATCAGTGGCTCCGCATTGTACGTTTTTGTTGTCTTTATTTACACGCGTGTCTCGTGATATAAACGTTTTTCATGGCCAACTGATATCATTTGGCCAATACTTCATATAATCTTGATATACATTAAATGCATAGGGTTAATATCCAATATTCTTTATTAGATTCTATTCAACAGTTGCAAATATTGCGATATGACCCTAAACACACAGCTATCTTTCGTTCATACTGTTATAGTTATAAGAATGATATCTTGACACTGTGATATGCTTCACGAGTAAAAATCAAAACAATATTACTATTATAAAATGGGATATCCTGGCAGGCTAATGAAAAAATATGATTCAAAATGCCTGCTTTCCATAAATAAACATGCATTTTTAAACTATTTTCCTTCATGGAGAATATCGCTACCGCATCCATTATACTGTATCGGCTCTATTGAAAAATTGAAACGGTTATCTTCCTTCCAACTCTGCATCTTGAAATAACAAGAGAGAAAATACTGCAAGTTGAACATCACGGACAATTAATCGAAATAAATCTCAAGCGAAATCACATGAGCCTTAAAAGAACGCTCAAGTTTGAAAAGGAAAAAGTGAACCCCGTAAGCGGGCAAATATATACGATCTGACAAGGAAGTCTACGCGTACTATTTACATAGGAAGAAAAAATCAAATACAACGGAAATACAACAGAAATACACGGACTCGGAACATTACATTTTGAGAGGAATAGAGTGGTCCATCCTACGTCAGCAAACAGAGCAACAGATAGAGAGTTTCCTTTCATAGTTCCTTTATAACAATAATAAAGTCTCTCATAATCTCTTTATGGTGAAAATAAATGCACTCAAATGGTTGATCCATTCTTATATCACATAAAAAATAATAATTAATCTAATAAATGCCTTGAATATAATGTGAGGATCTTAATTTGTGCAGTAAACGACACATAAAATAATAGAAGTAATAATAATAATGATGCTGATGATATTAATAATGATAATAATAACAACAACAACGACAATGATGAATTTACTATGCGAATTTTAGTCTCTTGAGACCACTCTCACAATCAACCAACCTCAAGAGCCCAGTTAACCATGCCCTAAACAAGGTTTAAACCCGAGACCCCAGTACAGCTAGAATAACATGCTAACCACTAGATTTCAAGATTGACGGCTTAATTCTAATGTTCAGAAGTACGTTCCTATGTCTTTTACGCGTTCCGTCAACTTCGTTAGCCTACAATATCAAATTTCAGAGAACTAGAGTTCGTGCATCACAATGAATACCTCGGAGTTACATTCAGCAATAGTTTATCGTTCAAAGAACATATTCGAGATGCTATAGGAATGGCGAGTATAGAATGCAGATATTGACAAGTATAACCCTGAGGGTATGTCCATCTAGAGTCAAATAGATTGCTTTTTTCCCCACATTCGGCCTAGTCTTGAATACTGCTGCGCGGTTTGGGATGCACATGAAGTAGGGTTAGTTTCAAATTTAGAGATGGTTCTAAGTAGAGCAGCTCATTTTGTCAGTGGGGATTTCATGTTCGACAGTAGCGTCACGGCCATGATAAAATCACTCGGGTGGAATAAGCAGCAGGAGAGAAGATCTGATTACCGACGAAATATTCTCGACAAATTCATCGATTCAGAATTTTTGGAAAAAGTTGAAGAGATTGTCATTCCGGTAAACAACGAGCGCAATCTTCAAGATGCGACGATCAAGCGTTACAAGGAAATAATCGCTAAAACAGATAGTTACTTCTGGTCGTTCTTTCCGCAGAGCATTAAAGAAACGAACAGGGTGGATTCGGTTAGGTCTTTGGTGTTGATACACCCCCTGCCATACGCCACTGGCGGCTTGCGGGGTATGAATCTAAATCTAAAATTTAAACCTACAACCCCGATGGGTATGTACCAACATACTAAAGAGTCGGTCATTGAACTGCGCACGTATTCATTTTTCGTGAAAGGCCATCCTTTTTGGAATACTTTTTTGAGTGCATATCACATTCCCCATTTTCCCGCGCACAGCACACTATGGCAACATTCCACTCTCGCGATAAACAATAGAGCTCGAATTTAAGAGTGAGGAAAAAAGCGCGCGAGATAGGTCAACTGTTTATTCCCTCCCGTTGCCAAGGAATTTCGGGGCTTTCTTAACAAATCCAGCGCCTAAACATCTCAAAAGCCTCCATTCGAAACCGCCTCACCGTATCCGAGGCGGCGTTTCTATTATTTATCTTTTGTATTTGCGATCGACGAAAAGAAAAAAAGTGAGCATCGCGATTTCGGGTAGAGTCTTTCTGTGTGTTCCATCGACATCCAGTCTGCAAAAGAACAAAGACTACTTTGAGAACAATGGGCGCTCCGTTGTGTCGTGTGGCTGCGAGGGTCTTACTCACAATGCGATGAGGGCGGGAGAAAGGTGGAGTAAAACTATATGTATAGCCAAAAGAGCGGGATATCGGAAACAAGTATTCGTGGTGAAAATTAATAGGCCTTCCCTCCCTTTGAGAATTCTTCTCTAAAATTCAGAAATAGCTTCGCAAATGCTGCGGAGAAGAGAGAAAGAGCTTAAAATTTGCAACGCCGCTGAGTTAATGGCGAAACACGAGGGAAAACAAATGAAGGATGGGGAAATCCTCAAGGGGTCAACGTATGACCTCTACAGAGTCTGAAATACGAAATTTGCGTCGCTTTAAGGCCACATGTTAAAGGAGAAAGATAAAACAGAAAAATTCAAAGAGCAATGACCCAAGAGAGATTTTCATCGAACACAAATTTATCTTCAAAGCATACGTTCTATTTTTTTATCTATTGAGTCTGGAAGTCGCATTTGGATTCCCTCTCATTAAAAGATAACTACAGCTTGCACACTGATCATCGTACTGACATAACCTCCGTCCGTTTTCATCGAGAAACTGATTGAGGATAGAATTCTAAGAAAAAAAGGAGAATCGATAGAGTATTTCGGTACTTATTTTGAGAAACTTTAAATCAGAAGATCTAATGATTTCTACGTGTTTCAATAGAGCAATTGTCGACGGAGTTATATCTAACAAAGGGTATAATGTTAATAATAATATAATCGGCATTGTTACTATACGCGTAACAGTGTATTTCGATGGTTCATTGTTGACTTTATCAACAATTTATCTCACCAAATATATCCTAAATTCCCAAGGAGAAACGGACATGAAGAAAATCAGATGGACCGGACTCGAACCCGAGTCGCTCAATGGATAGAGCAACCAACCGGCAATTGGGAGACCCGGGTTCGAGTCCCGGTCCCATCAGACTTCTCTCATGTTCCTAGGTACACGCTTTATCGTGCCAAGTCACCTAAACCCTTTTCCTTGTCTATGTCCAAAATGGCTTCAATTTAAACGTGGTTTTCAATAAAGTAATACAGTTACTGAGAAAGAGCTTGATCACGTCTATTTGATATGTTATCATGAAGTTAAATATCAGTGGCTCCGCATTGTACGTTTTTGTTGTCTTTATTTACACGCGTGTCTCGTGATATAAACGTTTTTCATGGCCAACTGATATCATTTGGCCAATACTTCATATAATCTTGATATACATTAAATGCATAGGGTTAATATCCAATATTCTTTATTAGATTCTATTCAACAGTTGCAAATATTGCGATATGACCCTAAACACACAGCTATCTTTCGTTCATACTGTTATAGTTATAAGAATGATATCTTGACACTGTGATATGCTTCACGAGTAAAAATCAAAACAATATTACTATTATAAAATGGGATATCCTGGCAGGCTAATGAAAAAATATGATTCAAAATGCCTGCTTTCCATAAATAAACATGCATTTTTAAACTATTTTCCTTCATGGAGAATATCGCTACCGCATCCATTATACTGTATCGGCTCTATTGAAAAATTGAAACGGTTATCTTCCTTCCAACTCTGCATCTTGAAATAACAAGAGAGAAAATACTGCAAGTTGAACATCACGGACAATTAATCGAAATAAATCTCAAGCGAAATTCTTATGAGCCTTAAAAGAACGCTCAAGTTTGAAAAGGAAAAAGTGAACCCCGTAAGCGGGCAAATATATACAATCTGACAAGGAAGTCTACGCGTACTATTTACATAGGAAGAAAAAATCAAATACAACGGAAATACAACGGAAATACACGGACTCGGAACATTACATTTTGAGAGGAATAGAGTGGTCCATCCTACGTCAGCAAACAGAGCAACAGATAGAGAGTTTCCTTTCATAGTTCCTTCGGGGCCAAGAGGAAGTTCTCTGAAACTGCGGCGGAGACTCTGTATCGAGGAAATCGGAGAATTTGATTGAATGGATTTTGATTTCATTAAAGATTCAAGAGTAAAGGGTCGAAGTTGGGGAGAACAACGGATGTCATGGACTGGATAGCGGCGATACGAATAATAGAAAAGAAAACTTTTGATCCAGGACATACTTTTCTCAATTTATTGATGTTTTGTGGGAATTTCTTGAATTAAAATCCTCCGTGTTATAACGAACTTTGAGGAACAAGATAAGAAAGCTAATATAAGAGGAGAAAAGTGGTATTTAAAACAAAATATATGTTATAATAAATGCATCCAAGTATTCCCAGCTTAATGAATTAATTGTTCCAAACCGCATTTCGTATAATCGAAAAAAACTGCCTTTCATGAGTTACCTCCTTACTTAAAAATGTCCTCAAAAGATCCTTTAAAAAAGAAAAATAAAGCGACGCGAAGCTTAAACGATCACTTTCATTGCTGAGTGAAAAAGAGGACACTAAATTATACAGCGATAAAATCAAATGTATAAAGATTTTTTTAAGTATTTTTCCAATGATGCTTCATCTTCCGTATTTTTGGTTAAGAAAGGATTTAAGTTCTGTTAGTGCAAATTGTTCTGTTGATTTCTTTGTTTCGACACGACGAATTCAATAAAACGTCTCTCTTTAATTACGATGTTCAAATATTTCCATCGTCGCATAAAAGTAAAATGGAGGTAAAATGGTATTAAATGAAATAATTAATTAGATATTTTCAAAGATACATAGATTCGTAAATTCTGAATTTCTTAAAGCGAGAGTACGTAAGGGAAAGAATAACTTTTGATAATAATAATCAATAATAATAATTAATAATACATTATAGTAACAATTGTTGATTATGATAATTAATAACGGTAATCAATAATAATTTATTATTATCAATGATAATTAATAACAATAAATAATACTATTTTAGATATGCATAATGTCGTTTAAATAGCACAAGACAGGTTAAAGGAGAAATGTACCCTTTAGTTGTTGAAATACTTCATAAAATATCCAGCGCAAGTGGTAAAATTTTATTACGATATTAACGAGGTAGATGTGGTGTGAAGATACTAAATATTACTTAGGACAAAGCTATTTTAATAGATTCCGAAATGAGATAATTTTTCCAAAGCCCAAATTGAGGAAACTTTGGGTTGAAATGTGGATCCGTTAAAAGTAAATTTGAGCAATTTGCCAAATTTTAGATGAGAACGGAACGGCGCTTTACTGAAAATCTGAGTAAAGACGGTTTCTTCACCTAAGGTAAGCTAATGGCAATTAAGATACCACGACAATGATAACAATAAAAATAGAAGTTCAGACAATTTTACTCAAAAAGAAGCTGATTAAATGAGTTCCTGAAATAATAATAAAACAACGTTATTGGGATGAGACTGAGACTCCTAACAAGTCTTTTCTTACGTCCAATCCTTCGTCATTTAAAAATTACAGGAAATAGCTTGAATAAAAGGCATAGAAGATAACTACTTGGCGAGTTTAAAACCTTGAGATTGCACTTAGGAAAAAATACACCACAGCAGGAAAACACCCGCAAGAGGGGTGGTGAAAAACCTACGAAATCTACTGATAGTTGATTGACTTTTTTAAAGAAGTAAGATTAAACCGTTGAAAGTAGGTTGTTAACTGTCAAAATAACAGACTGAAGGAAGGAGAAGATATGGAGACCTGAAAAACCCTTTGGTATCAGTCATTGTATTGACCCTTGAGAATGGAGACATTGTTTCCGAAATGCGCATAGGGTGATTAAAGCTGAACAAACTGAAATATTTGTTATTAAGTGAATGACAGTTATTCTTCTCTCCCGAAGATGGCAACATAGTTGATGAAATACGTATTGAGAACAATACTTGCAAAGCGTGACCACTGAGAATCCTAACCCCTGCTGGTGCGAATTATTCAACGGTTAGTTTGCTCGCAAACGACGACTATTTCGAGCTTTTCTCGAACTCCAATATCTAGTATAGATCCGAATCCAAAGATTCCAGAGATTTAAGTATGAATATCTTTACATTTCTTTCAACAAATGAATCCTCAGATACAACAAATGGGAAAATCAAAATACAGAAATTAAGGAGATACAAAATCTATAGAAATAAGAAAGATATTTATCTAGTGAAGAGTATCTTTAGATAAGATTTGAATGACTTGAAATGGGGAAAGACTACGACCAGCGACCCATACAGGAATAGTTTAAATATAGTAATAGTTTCTCGTAAAGGATAGCGGAAAGAGGGAAGTTGTAGAGAGTGCGTATGAATGTGACAGTGTGTGCGTAGGAGCGAAACACATATACAAGGGGCCCATTTGACCGGCCCCTCTCATTAATTCGGATCCCCTCCCCTAGGTGTCAGACCGCAAGCATCCTTTCCGCAGTGGGTTCCGAATTCAGCTTCAAGATGGAAGAGTCCAGGCAACTCTTACACCGTAAATTGTTAGCAATTTTATTGCTTTAAAAGTTAAGTAAAGGAGTGAATAGTAACACAATTCAACCGAATGTCACTGCAAGTTCTTTGCTGCTTTGGTGGATACCAAGATGATGATGATGATGATGATGATGACGACACCGATGATGATAATAATATTAATGCGACTTTATTCGGGCGAGATTGAGACTATCATGTCTCTTCTTACATCTAACCCTTCGTCGTATGAAGTTTAAAAGAGATGGCTTGAAAAAAATATACGCAAGTTCACTCTTCCTCGAATTTTCATACTTGGCTATACTATTTCACCGTATTAACTACTACCAACACACGGATTGTTCAAGACGCCTTATGCTTAACGTTTCGGCAAAGACCACAAACTGAGTCTATTTCAGTCTATCAATGGCATACACCAATCCAACGATAAATAAACTATTAGAGTAAAGAGTGGTAAGTTAGACTGATGTAACCCTGGAGAAATCAAGGAAACGAGGAGGCTGAGGCATTAAATTAATTTCAGGGGAGAGATATGCTTTGAGACGTGTGGAATAACACTGAATTTTAAAGACAATTAGCTTGGGAGCGACTGCAACATTTCACTAGCACACGTCATGCTACGCTGTAATTTATAATTCTAATGAGATCAAGTATTCAAATGAGACGACTAATTTAGAGAGGAATCAACGCTGTGCTCTCCCCAGCTGGAATTCGCCCTTCAGTAATCATATGCAGAATTTACGCCGTCAAGGGCGCCCTCTTCTGAGAAGAAATACGGGGTCAAATGATAATATAGCGCCGAGTACGGTTCGGGATGGGAAATTTAAGTTTGCGATCATGTGAGAGGCGTAACATTCTTGTCCACACCTACCGCTCCTTTTTAGTCTGCTGAGATCATGCACACCTCTCTGACTCACGATGATTAAAAAGAAAGAAAGAAAATAAAATCATTACACTTACATTGCGACTTATGGAAAAGGGTCATGCTGCACCATTAAAATTTAAATATGCCATAACTAGAGAAACCCTCTTTTTGTACGGAAATTTAACAGCTTATAATGATCATGAAGATCGCGCAAACTATCCCCGTTTGTTTTTGTTTAAGTTTAAACGATCCTGAAATATCCGACGTAGAAATTTTCTCGCAACCTCATTCATACATTGCTCTGAAACAGTTTTTGGCCCCCAAAATTGTCATCTACTATAAAATAAAATGAAATTTTAGATGATCTTGAACATTCGCTGTTTATTCAATTAGATTTTTAAGTAAATTAATAAGTTTTCCAAAGTGATAAAACGGTTTAATTCATGAGATGAATAAAAAAACGTATGTTTTTGAGAGTTTCTCCCTCGTCCTTCAAGGGATTCTATTTGAGATATTTCAATCCCTATGTTTGTGATATTCATCTTCTGGGATGGTCACATTTCAATCCGTTAGAATAGCAATCTTGCATTAGTAATTTATTTACACTTAGAATGAGATTAATTAATTATCACGCTGTTTGAAAAGTTATATAGTCAAATCACACTTTACATGAGGTTTTGTATGGCAATTTCCACCTAACTGAGATGAATTTCTACAAGGAAGAGCTGGTGCACAAATTACATGTACATATTACTGATTCAGTGACGCATTCCAAAGAGCGGAAATTCATAAGAACTCGTAAGAGTAGACTTGTCGGTTGTCCTATTGCCTGGAGAACAGTGCTGCTTTGAGATAAATATCCCCCAAACAACTCTAAAGTCAAGTACGTCCCGTAATTTCCTACCTTTTTATATATTTTTTTTTGTTTTTGTATGTATTATCCAGTCCTTTCTTATAAAAGTCTTACAACTATCATCGAAGCGATAGCTGCAACCATATATCGATGTGATGATATGAAAGCCACTGAGGTATAAGTTACGCTGAATAATAGCATTTATTAAGGTTTCTCCTTATGCAATGTTGAGAAAAGTGTTACTCGTAGAGTCAATGTGCTTCACTAACGTGGGCTTGTTCTACTTATAGCATTCTGGCTACGTGAGGAAAGCAAGAGCAAACTACCTCACTCCTCATCTCTCCTAGTAAGCCTCATTTCCCCCTCCTAGCTCTTTGTAGCTAATAGTAGAGGGGAAGAGGTTCCAACAGACCTTCGAGCTGAATACTTTACCGACATATCGATAATTACCTATTATTTCAAAGCTTGTGTTACTTAAAGAAGAAGCTTACGTAGAATATATCATAAGAAATAAGATTCGGTAAAATTGGCAGTTTGATTTTGCAAACCCAAAAATGCCAGAAGTGAATACAACAAAATAGCCATTGTATATCCAATATAAAATAGTCACAGCACATACATGACTTTGATAAGGTAATGTACATAATCGGCTTTTAATTTAGAGAACATTTTTAAATATGCAAAACTTTTCTAAGATGTTGCGGCTGTGACAACTCTGATAGCCTAGGCGAATATTGATTCAGTGCATTATCCTTAAAGAACAATTTGTGAACTTAGCTTCATTTAAAAGTTATGGTGGGAATTAAGACTTTTTGAAGTGCGTTTTTGATAAACTTTTTATGATGCGTTAGCACTTGAAGTTACAAACAATTTACAGCGACGAATCGCATGGACATAAAACATTGAACCATTTACGAGTGTTTCTTCTTGATATAAGTACCAAGAATTCAAAATAATGAAGCAACTAAAGGTGCAATTCCTTCCGAAAATCAACACTTCATACATTGTACCCCAGGAATTGTATTTTAACTATCAACGTGTGGAAAGAGGTGCATGTAGCGTGGCTCTACTTCCCTGATCTGTTGATGCTGCATATAGAATCTACTAGTAGTCGTATCATATGAATGGTAACGAAGTTTAACGTATAAATTGTTCCAAGAGCTATCTACTGCTATCTTTATATTTCAGAAAACCGTAATAAATGTGTAAATGATGGCTTTCTTAAGGCTGCTGAGTCAGTTTACTAGCTCCTCACCTGCGAATTCACTCGCTGCTAGTAAATTCGCTCTGTGTAAAAAGGTTTGCCAGTAAACTCGCTCTGCTAGTGCGAGTTAAGTTGAAGACTGGGCTACTATACTAGCTCATTCGCGCGTTCACACGACGGAAAACAGCTTGTAAACTACTTCATTGCTGTTATTAACCTTACAACCTAAACTAGCGCGCTAGTGAGCGAGATCAATAACGGGCGAGTGAGCGAATAAACTAGCTAGTGAGTGAGCAAGTAAACATCTTGCGAGTGAAGGAGTAAGCTATCTAGCAAGTGAGCGCGGAAACTTGCGCGTTAGCAAGCGGGTTAAATAGCTGGCTAGTAAGCGAGTAAACTGCGGACGAGTGTGCGAGTTAACTAGCAGGCGAGTGAGCGAGTAAACCAGCGCGCAGGAGAGCGAGTTAATGCACTATTACACTAAGTGAGTTAACAAGCTATTTTCCGACGCAATCACTAGTGCGCGAGGGAGCAAATTAACTAACAAACGAGTGAAACGGTAAAAAAAAATATCGAGTAAGCGATTAAAGTAGCTAGCGAGTGAGCGAGTGAAATAGAAAGCGAGTGAGTTAGTAAGAAAGCTAGCGGGTAAGCGATTAAAGTAGCTAGCGAGTGAGCAAGAGAAATGGAAAGCGTGTGAGTTAGTAAGAAAGCTAGCGGGTAAGCGATTAAAGTAGCTAGCGAGTGAGCGAGTAAACCTGGAAACAAAAAAATTTGAATCGATCCTCAAAAATTCTCCATAACGAAGCCTCAGAATTATTTGCACTCCTTGACAGGACTTATACCACCATCTTGCGACGCATTGGCAAAGTTTTGAAAAACCCCTTCGGGGAAATCATTAGAGGGGTATCCTAGTGATATATCCCTGAATTAGGAATGCGCCGCTGTAGCCGTATATTTGTGACCCTTCCACGTGTATAATTGGTCGAAGAGAGCAAATTAGGATGCGGTAAACCTCTCCACCTTTCTCAGCGCTATCCTCTTGTCGCCCAAATTTTAATTACACTCCGGCGTCCCTCGTATTTCAGACGCGGAAAGGACCATCAGTTTACATTTGGAGTAATTAAGCACATTTCCACCGCTCTCCCCGCCTTAATTTGTTTGCTTTTAATACTTCCCGAACGTCGGCGGATCATTTGCATTTCCAGTGTTAATCTACATGCATCCTGGAAGATTTTCGGCGTAAATTTAAGTCTCTCGGCTACCGAATTCAATTCGTTTGCGCTCCCGAAGAATACGGGGAGTCGAAAGGGCTTTCGAAATAAGGCAAGGGCCGCACTGATTACGGCTCGTATCCGCCGGAAAGTTCGAAATTCCCAAACGTGTAACGCAATATTCGTTACGTGTGGGGCATTTGGCAGTTTCGACCCTTGTCCGACGAGGCTTTCGCCATATTTGCATGCGTCAAAGCGGAAATTTTGCACTACCGCTGATTTTTCAGTTGTTTCTCCCCCGGAAGGCCAAGTTGGCAGCGTGTTCCCCTTTAGCAAAAGTGACGCCGTGTTTGATTTCTCGAGTGGACCAAGATCTTAACCCATCATGGTGATAAAATTGGGAATCTTCTTGAAATAATATGCAGCGAATTGCCGTTTATGAAAGTTAATGCGGCGGCGTGGAAGTCGATTTGCTAGTCACGTGCCGTCCTCTCTAAATGCCGCTTGAATACGTCACTTCCTACTTTGACTGATACATCCTGGATTTGATTTTTATAAAATTTTCCGAGAATAATAAGAACGGCTAAGGATAATGTGTAGTATGCAACCGAATGCTATCTTTTAAGGCGTTCACAACTTACAAATTGGGCTCACGGATAGCCAAGTGGGAAACGCGTTGGACTTCAATGAAAGTGGTCTTAGGTTAGATTCCTGGTGGGGACCTACGAGTACTTGCGAAATTATCTCAGCTGTCGAAGCAATTTTAACAATACTACTACTAATACTAACTTACGAATTAATTCAAACAGCTGAACAGTTATGTTTGTCAGCATCGTTTTCTATTTCAGCTGAATATAAAATATTCTCTTTTGGCAAAAGGAAAAGAAAAAACACTTGGTGAGTTCCATCAAGTAACACCGAGGTATGTAAATTCTCTTTCGCTTAATATTTGATAGTGTATATGACAACAAATCGTTACATTCAACAGAATGGTTAACTGGGTTACACTAGAGAGTGAAATGCCCCTTCATAAAAGAATAAATGGAAATGCATTCCAAAGGAAATTTAGTCGCTACATCATATGAAATATAAATACAATGCATTAAAATACATCTCTGACGATATACTGAATGAAAGTCAATCCTATCGATTTCTATTGGAAAATGAAATAGAAAAAAGCGTACTTGCTTTAAGTATGTATGTATTAAACCAAGGATATCAGAAACAAGTATCTGGATTTTTTTGTGAACTAATAATGTATGTGCCCCTAGAAATAGCCATCCGAGTTTTTCTTCAAAATTTACCTCTTAAATTACGTTTTATTTTATCTGCATACACTAAAACGATTGGCGTTGAAAAATGAGAAAATATAGAATAAAACTAATCAATTCATTGAGAGTAGAAGATTTCTTTGCGAGATTTATGCTTAGCAAATAAATTGGTCAAATCTCTTTTTAGATCCGTGTATGAGCTGAATATCCACATACAATTCAAAAAATTGTTTTGTGGGAGCTTCAGCTATCGCCTCATTGATAAAATCCTCCCTTCCCAATCTCTAAACTAAGAAAATGATTTATGAGAAACTACAAGAGAAAAATTTTCAAATATCGCGCAAGATATCTTTCAAATATTAGAGTGTTAACAAATTAAATATCTTTTACTTTTGCAGTGCTGGTATGATATCCTCAGATAGTAACCATGGGATATAAGAGTTTGAGTTATTGAAAAATTAGTCGTTGCCCCTAGAAACTTACAAATAGGTTCGCCGCACTACAGATGTGCATTGCGGGTCCGCATAGCACAAGGATACTTCCTAGAGCATGCCAAGTGTAATTCACTGAAGATATTTTAAAAAAAAACGTTCATAATTGGAGATATATATTTCCTGGGGATATCATTATATATTCGCCGTAAGACTTGTGGGGAACACTGCCATTTAAGGAAGGATCGTGTTAAATTTCCAGATTTCCCCTTTAAAATTTACATTTAGCCTTTAAGTAAATAAAATTAAACTTTTTATCGATAGCTTTAAATGCCTTATTTCATTCATTATCACAATAACTATTACCTGTAAATGATAAAAACCTTTTGATGAGTCCAAATAGCACTCACTCTTATAGCATTTTTCTATCGGATATGTGTCTTAACACTGAGAATGCAACTCCAATAGATTCTTTTAAAAATATTTATAAAAAGCTAAATCACACCCTTTCTACAGCTTTATTTGTGTATGTGTCCAAAAATGTACAGGATATCTTAGAAAGTAGTTAAAATGACACAGAAAATTCTAAGTGTGAGTTAGTAAGAAAGCTAGCGGGTAAGCGATTAAAGTAGCTAGCGAGTGAGCAAGAGAAATGGAAAGCGAGTGAGTTAGTAAGAAAGCTAGCGGGTAAGCGATTAAAGTAGCTAGCGAGTGAGCGANATTTTTCTATCGGATATATGTCTTAACACTGAAAATGCAACACCAATAGATTCTTTTAAAAATATTTATAAAAAGCTAAATCACACCCTTTCTACAGCTTTATTTGTGTATGTGTCCAAAAGTGTACAGGATATCTTAGAAAGTAGTTAAAATGACACAGAAAATTCTAAGTATACATCAGACAAATACAGCAATCGGTTGTGCAGTACAGCTTAAATGATCTGTAGTAAATAATTTGGTAACCATGAAGAACGGGAGAAAAAACGTTCGGTATAGATACGCTATCTTAAAACACTACTAATCATAATAGTCCGATTACCGTAAATATCAGCAATATTCACACTCAAATAATGGTCTTCAATAAAAACGGATGTGGAAACAGCGTGAGTTACGGAAGTCGATCTTCAAGAAAGGAAGTTAAATCAACGGAAGTTGAAATAGTAAACAAGGGAGCGATGACAGCGCCGCTATCTGACAACATCCGGTTTAGAGATCGCAACGAGGATCCACATCAAATTTATTTGGCAGTCGCTCTGATGGTTAACTTCCAATATTTGCATTCCGCTAAACACACCATAAAACTTGGGACGAATTCCGTCGGATCAAATCTAAGAATGAAATATTTGCTATCGTTTGGAACCGTGGGATGGGATTGCAATAAAGTATTGGTGCCATCGCTCCTGCAAATAGAGGACAGTTTTGCGAAGTTCCAATGAAAAGGTCAATGTAGTAAGCCAGAGGTAGGGAATCTGCGGCATATTCAGGCATTCAATGCTGCCTATTCCTCATTCCCAAAAACTTAATAATTTTCCAAATATCTTTTACCAGGTCTAGTGAAAATCTAAAATATTACACTTAATCTTTCTCAGCGGTTATAATAGCTACACTTCGCACAATTTGAATGCTGAAATTTTTAAATGTTAGCACGACAAGTTACTGAAGTGCGACCAGATGGTTTCTCGTACAACCTAACCGTATGTACACAGCGAATATTTTATGGAAAGAATGAGTTTTTAAAACGATTTGCCCATACGTCTATTTCCCTTATTTTACGCTCAATGTCGGATCGGCCGAAGTAGCAGAAGGGGGTCGCATGATACCGATTGCGTCTTCTGCAAATGTAATTTCTCTGCATTTATTAAGCAATCGCAGCCTAGCTTCTAATTGCCTTTCTTTCAAAGATTCCCAGCTTGCGCCGGAGTTTATTTTCGTGAATTTTATTAGAATGTATGATAAAAACATGCTGTGTTATTATTCCATTGCATAAAAACCATGTGTGTGCATTGTTAAGTAACTTTTAGAGACAAAAAATAAAACAGCCTTTTCCTATGGTAAAGGAGTTACCTTCGCATATTGAGATGTAAACCTAAAACCCTAGGATAAACAGATGCTATAAACGATATGGCAGTTCAGTGGTTAGAAAACCTGCTCGGAAAGTGGGAAACCTGGGTTCGAGTCCCAGTCATGTCATTATTTGTCACATCTGTTAATCCTTGATTCTTTCTATACTGGATGGCTTGCACAAGAAGCTGATGGTTATGAAATTAAATACTTTAGAAATTAAATGGTAAAAAGTTCTTAAATTATTCAATTCATCTAAAATTTTACGCCAATAAATTCCTATTTTGTTGCGAATATTGTGAGAATGAAATTATTTATTCGATAAAAATATGACACTTTCATCTTATTATAGTCCGAAATTGTACACCGAAAATGGGTTGTAGGCCATATACAACAGGAATGGCAGCTAATTTTCTTATGCTCTACATTATGAAACCCCAACTTTTCGTTGTTTCACACGAAAAAATTCTCCTTGTTGGATTTATTTTGCCCGAATGTCCGCCCATTCTAAATTTTCCGAATAAATCCAATTTGACCTTTAATATCTCAGATACCGAACAAATATATTAAGATGTCAACCAGCACAATGTCTAGTTCCCCACACCTACAGCTTGGAACGATTTAATTTATTCGAAATTGGCTTCATAAGCAATATATTACTTATCGTTTGGCTTCTGATTTTGTCAAAAAAAATCCTATTAAAAATCATTTTTTCTCTCTATTCTTAAAAAACTTGATTTTTATGTTTCAATCATTACAAAAGATCAAGAGAGGGAGAAAGAGAGGAAGATAGGTGTGAAAGAGAGATCTAAAATCGCAAAAGTCCAAAGAAGTAATCCTGGACTTGTACCAACGTTTACGATGTTTCCGATACCTGATGACGTCTATCTGTAAAAGAAACCAGTCGCAATTATTCTCCCTCGAAATTACTCAGTGTTTGTCACCACTTCTTTAGCGTTACAAAAGCCCTATGGAAGCTGAATTAAGTCTGAGGTACATACATTAATTTATAAAACGAAAGCTTTTTTCTTTATAAACTTTTAATCATTTCATCGACTTCATACGCAAAACGCAAAATTCGCGAAATCATAAAAACTGCGAAATTAAAATCGTATTTGGGAGAAAATTTGGAAACGGTCCTTGGCAACGATCAACGAGTATGAAAACAAGGAACCATTTAACAGTTTAATAACAACGAAGGATTTCATTTGCCAAAATTGCACGGCCGAGTACTCTACCTACGTAGCTGCTTTGAGTTTCCAGACTTTCGAATATAAAAAAAAGAAATGCTATTCAAGTTGAAGTATTTCCGAGGATCCTTCATATAGAAGCGAAATGAATTTTCTCTCTATGGATGATTCGTATTAGAAAACTTGGTGAAAGAGTCACTTCTGGGAATGACTGCGATACCGATAGAAAAATGATGTATGAGAAAAGTTGAACGCCGTTAAATTGAACGGACGAGTTCCCATCCAAAAATCATGGGAGGTTCAACTTGCGTTACATTACACGAGATGGAATTCCAGACCCATATATATTCATTGCTTCATTTCGTGTTTTCCTTACCTGCACAACCTTGTAGAGAGACTTATTTTTATCGTATCATTAGATGAAATGTTTCCAATCATTCCACAGTACTCTGAAATTTAAATAGATGAATATCGAAATTAGGTTGATGAAATATTCTACCACAATTTGCCAATTTTCAGATTTGATACGTCAGCTAAGAATCTTTTTTTATGAAACCTTTACTTCTACATCTACATAAATATCTCGCCAGCCACCTTTCGGCGTATGTCAGGGGGTATAAACACCAAATGAACTCTGAAGCTTCTTGTTGTCGCGAGGATACCAAATCAACTCATTCGCTAGTTGTTCTAAGCTTTTACACTAAACAGTTCCAATTCACAAAGACAATGTTTTTGAAAGGATAAAGTACACTTGAAGAGACCCGGAATTTTTCATTTCCACCATTTTGCTTCGAAAATGTTTCGATTATTTCAATGATAAAAGTACTCGTATGACTTCTTAGTCGAATAGATACCTTCGTCACTGAAAACTCCGTTTTAACTTCCGACATTCAAGACGCAAAAGTGTATTCCGGTAGAAGAACATTCAAACTTTTGCATTTGTGAAATATTTATATTCACTTCAGCCAAAGTCTGCTTACGTAACGCCACTAGAACGGACTTCTGCTGAAACTGAACGTTAAGAGCGTGGGCAAGATTTCAATTAGCCGCCCAAATTTATAACATTAACTAATCTGGAATTCTACGGTATCGAATTGTATATATTAATTCTTGTATAAACAAAATCATAGGAATTTTTGAGCAGTAGATTTCCCAGCACAAGTGGTTATTAAAAAGAAATCGTTGGTTTCGGCCAACTATGACTAGGATAGCCATAGGGCAGGTATGGGGGACCTTTTGAGGCAAGAGTGCCATATTTTATAGAAATAAAGGACTTGCGAACCAATGTGGTGCCAAACCATAGATTGATTAGCTAGTATTAATTATATAATTATGTCAATGAGAGGATTAAAATGTAGTAATTGACGTAAATTATCATTATTTATCAACATTAATGAACATAATTCACATATATTTACTATGAAGGTTAATTTTAAATTAAAGAATACATATGAAGTATAGTGCAATCAGAGTACCGCCAGCCAAAATATTTTCTCGCGTGCCAATTAGGGCACGCGTGCCATTGTTTCGCTACCCGTGCCATAGGGCATCAATTTTGGGTACCGTGTTTAGCGCATCGATTTCAACGCCATCAATAGCTAAATTTCACCAGACCTTTTAATGCAGACAGCTAACCATATTCATCCCGGTGCTGTATGAACACCGATAAATGTGAGTCCCACCCGCAAATCGAACACGGGACACAAAGGCAAACTGGTTACGGATATCTGGGACATCTTAAGTACTTATTTTCTCAATCAAAGATAATTTTAGTTCACATAAGCCCACCGACTGTTGCTAGGGCACAAACTTCCCACGCGTTGGGCCTACTGAAGCCGTAATTCTGAACAGTTCTTAGATTTGTGCTGCGTTCAGTTAACCATCACAAGAACCAGAGATAGACCATGCTAAGGTAAAGCGGTTAGTTAATTAAAATTTCCTCTTGTTTAAAAATGAACTGGTGCTATATTTTCCTCCTAACGTTGTACAGAGTTGTACGGAGGAAGGGCATCTGCATTTACTCAAAATGTAGCAAGTGGTGAAGAATACGGACACCGAAATCAATTTTCGTAAGGAAAAGGACAGTATAGAATCGAAGGCAATGATTTAAATAATCGTTTCACATACAATACCTAAATATGATTGTCTTCGTTGTTTCCTTTTAGTTTTCGATTGATTTTCTTTTTGTGTGATACATATCAGCCTCTTAAATTTTAACGCCGACGATGTTTCGATTCAATTTAATGCGGAATTTAAATGTAATTCGCGAAAAAGCCAATGGGATATTGTACGGATGAATAAATAATTTCAACACAGCAAGTTTAATGTAACGATTTCTAAATTTCGAGGAATTCATCAAAGCAAAACGATCTCTTTTGTTTACGTTAATAAGTATTGTCGAAGATTTTTTGACCGCACACCCTTTATTTTCACCTACCCATTTCTTAAATTTATTACAGTATTACTCTACGGCAGTTTTGTTTCATTATATAAAGAATTGTAAGGAAAATATTACTACCAACTAAAAAAATGCTGCGAAAGAATCATGCAACCAAGCTTTGAACAATGTTAAATATATCAGCGTGTCTGCTGTAATGAATTTTATACCTCGAAGGACGTACGAATATTTATCTACCAGGGATTATCTTTCAAAGAAGTTAATCGTTCAACATTTTTCCACGTTCCGCTCTAATAACCGATTATCGCACCAATTCATAATTCAATCTAAATCCTTGGACAAGATTTATCTATCCTCTCTGCGTTCTATTTCCCAGTAAATTACCGTGCCGTCTTCAAAAATCCTACCTTATCCGTCAATCTCATTGCTAAGTTCGTTCATGAATACTAAAACGGGCAAAGGTCCTATTACGCTACCTTGTAGGACGCCCGAGGTCATTTTAACCGTGTTGAAACACACACCATCAGGTACATCTTAGTGTTCTCTGTCGAAGATCTTTTCTCAATTTATTATATAACTCAATTGATACACATAACTTTTAATTTGTATATAAATTTGTGGTGATAATTTTTAGAAGTACCAAAAGAGCTGAGGTTATAACTAATTATCAATTCACAATCCTCGAAATATTATCAATTTTTCTGAATTTATACTCTCGAAAATAAGGATAGAATTTGAGTAGGTAGCAAATATACTTCACAAGACATACTCAAAAATGATCCGCCACAATAACAACATAACGAACAAAGAAAAAAGAGAGGCGTTAAAAAAATTTCCCCGGCAACAACAACGGTAAAATAGTACTGTGACAATAATACTCTAATTCATTAGGACGCGCCGTGCAGTCACGTATTTTCTCCGACATCTATTTTGGGAAATCTGAAGAATTTTAGAAGAAAGCCTTAGAAGAGAAGAAATTACATTGTTCATTTCAACTCCCGAAAACGAACTCTCTCTCCCTTTTGGAATAGGACGCCATGACGAAAATTTCTCTATTCAAAGAGCAGAGATCTGTCGACAAAGAAAGCTTTAGAAATTTCGGGCTTCTAAGTTTATGAGAGCGTCCCAAATGACGCAGTTTCGGCGGCAGAAACACAATAAAATCGCAGAGGAGATTCATTCTCGATGAGATGAAAAAATCCACTTACACAGTTCTTTAATCATCGCATTCTTTTCAATAATCAGAATTTCGCCTCGATTTTTGCCATCTTCGATAAAGAGACGAATATGACGCGTACAATCCTTCGATATTTAATTACAGGACGTTAATTATTTACGTATAATTATAGTTATTTATGCAATTGTCTGTCTCAAGCCACCGACTTTACAAAGCTGGGTTTTCGTGACTAATAATGCTGATTGGGAAACCACGAATACGAAAGTTAACCACATTTTAGTATTAATGTTGAGCCAGAAAATAGGAAGGTAAGAAATAGTGCTGTATCATCAAAGTATCGATAAAAATACGAGATGTTATTGCTGCGCTGTGCTAAATAGTCCTTCATTCTCCTTTCAGATTATGATATACTGTTGCAAGCCAACAGCAACCTGCAGGCAGAATACGATCTAAGTACATTCGAAACTAGGGCTAGCTTAATTCGATCTGGAAACGTGCTGGTACTCCGAATCACTCATGGTATATCAAAGCGATTTCCCTATAAGAAATAATGGAAACCCAGATGATCATGTTTCGTTCCAAAACCAAAAAATATACGTATACATAATAATGATTATTAGGGAAGCAGTGATCACGTGATGCCAGGCAAACAAAACAGAGTATATGTACTCCATGTATTGCTCGTATTGTAAGATCTCGCTCGGATATAAAGTTAGAATTTATTAAAAATATTTGTTCGTCTTGTAAAACACTCGAAAACCAAGTTACTTGCAGACCGAGGTTTCACTCTACTGTCTGATCCAAATCGAATGCATCCACAAGTAATTTTGGTATAACACATAAAATTTCTTTAAGGAATAGATTCCATGATTTATCGGAAAAACACGCAATCAATGTTCCGATTTAAAATAAACATCTGAAGAAAACTAATTTTACAAAAACGTTTCGAAAGTTATTTCATATAAATATTCAAATAAAAATATACGCAAATACCATTAAATAGATACATACATGCATTCATAATTGCGTAAAGCTCATTTTTTGCATCGTAGAACTGACTTTTGTCGCAAAATTATATCAGATGGAATTTATATACGAAATGGATTAGAATAAAAAAGTTTTAATAAGTAATCTTTTCCTAACTCTCTAAAGTAATTAAAGGTGAAAATATTACCGCATCCGGATATCCAAGTGGGTAGCGCTTTCGAATTCTATTCCGGGTTCGATTCCCGATTGGGGATCACGTGCGAAATTACCACAGCTGTCGAAGCACTTTGAAAATGGCTGCTAGTATGACTTATTAACGGTGAAATATTTCTTATTTAATAGCAAATGTAACGATGTGTCTCGTGAAATTATACTTACGACAACCATTTACCGTAACCAGTAGTACTGTTAGAAGAGGTTCGACAGCTTAAGTCATTTCGCACGTATGTTCCCACTGGAATCGAACCCGGGACCGCTTTCAGCGAAGTCGAACGCGTTGCCCGATTACGTATCCAAGATCCCCATTTCACTGTAACCATTCGGAGTTATTGTTTTTACTCCCTCTATCTCCACGGCACCACCTCTAATGTGGTAAAATGGGGCATATACTTCAAAAATGGCGCGCACAAATGCATCCCGAGGGCGGGCGAATTCCATTTGTTTGTACACGTATTTATCGGGGAAGTGCGCAAAAAGAAACCGTGAGCTCGGTTTCATTCGGAGTCACGGAAGCGAAATCCTCAAAATTTTCGCGAACATTTTCATTTCCACACACTGACTCAATACGGTCACTTCAAGAGACTCGCAGCAATCGATATTTTCACCGCAGATGTACATTTACAGCGCGCTTTCATACGTGGAAAATCCTCATTTTATTCGATGTCGGGAGAAGAGTCTCGCTTTCCGCGCTCATAAATTAAAAAAAGAAGAGAGAAAGAAGGTGTGGAAGGGGTGAGAACGCCATCAAAAAAAAGAAGCATCGGTTTTTTGAAATGAAACAAGAGGCGGGCGAAATGTTCGTTCGTTTCCCTTGAAACCACTTGGGCTGCGACCGAATATTCGGCGAAAAAAGGAACCTGAAAAGGCATTCACTCTGCGAAGCGTGTCCCGGGACCGAGCGCTGCTGGAGGAAAAAAGAAAGATCTCCCGTAAGGGTTCCGACCCTTCAGGGGAAGGGGTGGATTAATGTCCTTGCCTCGCTTGGGTTTTCTCCAGAGGAAACTAACGGGAAATGGGACTTGGAAATGAGTTTCCGCGAAAGTCCCGGTTTTCTGTTCCGGGAAGAACCGGTAAGAAAGTTTTGTGATTCGTTTAGCATGCAAGGATCGAAATCGAAGCATGATTTCAACGGTAAAAGAGCGAAACAAAAGAAAGCTCTTCGTAACGGCTGCGAGGTATTTTTCTCTCTTTCACTCCCTAACCGCCAGATACGGATATTGATTACAAAGGGGTTTCCCTCATTTAACCGGCGCTCAGTTAACCGATACACTTGGAATACCTCGTTTGAAGTCTTCCGCTATCTGTAAACTTGTAAAAGATTTATAAACCACTCTAAATATTAGTATTTAGTAAGTAATGAAATTAATGTTAGTTATTAAGTTATCATGACAGTGCTACTGCTTTCCTTGCTGAGAATCAATGTTGAGTTAATATCAAATAAAATTGCTCTCTGTAATACATAGGAGAATGTAACATTTTTCATCTCAGACTCGCTCCTCATAAAAGGTGGAAAATTTTCCATTTGGACGTCTCACAACGCACAATCTTAGTTACACCGTTGATATTGTTTTTCTTTATAACCGTTTAACTCAGTCGGAAAAATGGAGTGTTAGCAAAGCATGGTCTGTCAAATATACAGTCGGGCGACCAAATATCGGAATTGAGGTAAACCCTATTGTAATGGCAATCCCTCTTCACTCGAACTACGAGTAAAAATGCTTCCAAAGTAATCGATTTCGGTAACTAGGATTAATGTTTCGCCTAGTTACCCGGGTTTTTATTCCCATATTTTTTTCGGAAATATCAAATTGAATTGAATATTGTCCGTTGAATTTGGAAATTGTTTTCTTATTTAATCAACAATCACCTCTTTAATGGTAACAGCCCCAATTGTATATATTTTAATTATTATTGTTGAGGAATAATTGTTGAGGAACACATACACTCATTCGCAAATAAAATTAGCCGCGACTAGAATCCGGGATGTTGGCAATGAAACACTAGTACTTTAACCACTCGTTAGCGGGGTGGTTGCACGCATTTATGTTTCAGCAAAGCTCAAAGGATAATATTTTTTTTAATTAGAGGGTTTATAGTACTGATATGCACATAGTTCCACGGTCTAGGCATAAAAGTACCGACCCTGACAAAATAAATGGTAATAAGCGGTATAAGTTGGCTTTGTTGTCAGCTACGCGTTATATGATGATTCAGCGAGTGCATTTCCCAACATAAGTTTCAAAAAATAACTTTTTCGAAGCTTTGAGTAGCTGAGATTCTTCTTCCTAATCCGTGGTAGGTAATTGAATCGATTTCAGTATTCGGCACCTTTGATTCGATTTTTCTACGTTTCGGAATAACAAAGATTCAAGCACAACGATGGTCTGCCAGAATATAGGGCCCGTGAATTCAAAGTTTCTAGTACAGTTTTACTTTCCTACTTTTTACTATCGACTATTTTACAAATTTTACTAGAATGCCCGAGCCAAATTAATCTGGCACTTTCTTTTAATCATGTATTACTTGAAAGGAAACCCATACCGAATACTTGGGTGTCCTGCAATCAAAATTTAAGTAATAACGACAATTATTTCTATTATTATTGTCATTATTATTTTTATCATTGTTATCATCATCACCATCATTATTATTACAAAATAATAGAACATACTGCCTCAATAATTAATATTAACAGGAAACTCAGCGTTGTTAAGTTGGCACGCTAATCCGTGTTGCTTGGTTATTTTGTTTACATTTTTTCTCGAGCACTCATGAGATAAGTTTAAAATTTATCATATCCTATCTCGTTTACGATGCATTGAGTTAAATCAGTCTAACATCAGGCAAATTTAACTCAAGTAATTTACGAATTACCTCATCAGAAAACTGGAACCAGGCGATGTTGAGTTTGGTAACTTCGAATAGTGTTTTTGGGATTGTGACGATACAGGTCGTTTACCTTCTTGATTAACCAAACATCAAGAAGCATTGTTGACCATGTTCGTAACTTGTAGGTTGGCAAAGGTCTTAATTATCCATGCGCACAAACATAATCACGATTACAATAATGGAGGAGTCTTCTATGTTAAATTCGGATTTTGAGGTATATTTAACTGTTACTTAATGCACAAATATCGAAAATGGCCGCATCAAGTTTCAAGGCACGAAATTCACTGACAACATATGGAGTGAATTTCATTACTCAACTTGTGATGTTTGCAACACAGTCCTAGCTGCTCAACCGTTCACTCCCTTTCGCCGAGAACGAAATGAATGCATAACGAGAATCCACGTCTGATTTCCTGCCCTCTGACTCAGAAACACAGATCCCAAACGTGACGAATGAATAAATTGGACGCTGAAAACCCTTTCAAGCGCTGGAAAATCCAAGGTCTCTCAATAGCGCGAAAATCATTGTCGCACTGCCTCAGGTGTGAGCAGCTAATTCCGTAACAATGGACTCGCCATATACGTGTGCTTGCGGCAGCTAACGATGCTCTCGTTACCAGCCAATGACAAAAGAGTTAATTAGGAAAATTCACGTTAAGATAGGAAATTTAACTTTCCGGAATCATGAGTCAAAGTGTTCTCGGTACAATTCTATTACACTCCCACAATCGTGCGTCCGAGGTACAAATGTGTTTCTGGAAATGTCGCTAGAGGTAGCCTTGATAGTAGCTAAAAAGCTGCTTAACTTAAAATATATGTCACTAAAAGGTAGTACAAAATATAGAATGGCTGCAATACACAGTTCTAATCATAATATTTGTTCATGTTTTACAAAAATTTCACATATAATATGAATTTCAGGTCTTTCACAAATTTAAGATAATGTTATTTTGATCCATCAATAAGTCCACCCAATGTCACCACATCTACCTACTCGTAACCAGTAATGTTACGAGTATGTAGATGTGGGTCTACGTAACAAGAAATGACAAATGTCGTTAATACAGAAAAAGTCACTTGATCTAGGTATTGACAAAATCCTTAAATCGACGAAAATTCTGTACGTTACGAGTTGACAGGTTAGGTTACTATCTGATTGTTTATGATTCTTCATGAGTAACTATTGAGTAATATAAATAAAATTGTAGTTCTACATCCATAAAATAAAGAATATTAAGATTTCACTTAAGTTTGTTAAATATCCCTATTTTTTATCCAATATTTCAAAAGAAATTATTTCTTCGGATTCTAAAGCGTGAGTTGTGCTTATAAATTCCATATAGACTAATCTAGGAGTGCACCAAAGTTTTGTTTTCGACCACCTCTAAGGGTAGAAATTCAAAAATTTTCCACAAAACTCAAATGCCGCTAAATTTACTTATTAATTTTTATGGATAGGCGAAATGAAATTATGATACCACCATTTACGCCAAGATGACGGTAGGAGAGACTAAAATCGTAAATGAGAATCCAAGAGTAAAAAAAAGATATAACAGATGTGTGCTACAATAATTAGATACAGGATTAATATCTTTAAGCCTCCTTCCTAAAAGTTACAGAACTAGAATATTTATTTTATTTTATATTGAAATTACGGAAAATATAAGCATGAAACAGTATTACTACGCAGTATTATTTTAGAGAAACATTTCATAAAATAAATACGAGAATTTGAATCATTTCGACTCAATTTACTTTCATAGCACTGAGTGATACAAAATATAAAGCCATTTCAATGCCAGAGCGATACAAGCTGAAATAACAGAACTCTCCTCATCAAATATAAAGTATCCGACTTTGTGATACACTTTATCTACGGAGATGAGTTCGAGACCTAGAAATAGCATGTGAATAACTTAGTATCACCATCACCTACATCTAAGCCACGGCGTATCAAAATTTCACGGTAACTTTCGACTCTGTGAGGGTATTCTGGGATTAGCCATTTGGGAACCTCCGGAAACTACCAGGTCAGCGAGATAGAAAAAGTAAAGCGCAATGCAGTCGGATTCTTCGATGAAACGTGCGATACCGAGAGAACGACCTCATCTCTGCTGGTACGAGAATCGCCGGGGCCAATATAGGAGCAGACCTTGAGAAATAAAGGCAGGACCAATTTTCAGCATCAGAGAAAACACCTTAAATAAGGCAAAAATATCTCCTTAAAGCAATTACGAAAATTGGCCGTTGCCGTATGAAAAACATAAGTAAGCATTTATTCAGAATATAACGATTTTAAGAGATATTTCGAGAAAATATTTAGCTACAAAATTAGAAGAAAAAATATTAGGTACGCTATCTAACCTCGAATTAAGAATTCCAACTAAGAATATGATGCTTCAGGAATTATACACGCTCTTCAAGGAAATTTAACATGTTATAGTCATCGCGTATAACATTTAAATCTTGACTAAATTTACGTTTTCGAATCGCTTTCCAGTTCAAGTTTTACCAACTGCTAGCGACATCGTTCGACGGCGTCCAAAGAGGTGATTCCTTTCGTGAACTTAGATATACACTTGGTCCCAAACTCACGTCAAATTCTCAAACATCTTTAGAAACCCATTTGCTCGTGTCACCTAAATAGGTTATCAAATTCTACGCCTCTTTCTAATTTTCCGTATCCGTATTTACACCGGAATAAAAATCAGATATTTCGCGTGGAAGACTAATGGAGCGTTCCTCGCAATTTCAAGAATTAATCCAATGAATATGAGCGTAGAATTGGCACTGCTTCGGCGACTGAAAATTAAATCACCATCGAACGCTTCGCAAAATTTTCAACGAAAAGCTAAGCGAATTAAGTTCCTCGGGAATTTCTCAAGTAAGCAGTTCCTACGACTCCTAGTTAATTTTCTGTACGTATTGAGACAAAGTAAGGAGGCCTACTTCTAACAAGGAGAGTACCACCTCTGTGGGAAACGGATTCGCCCGAAACTTTCAGGGTATGTTCCTTGCTTAAAAATAATAGACAACTATGCATTTCTTAACGCAAAATTAGCAAATGAAAATCGGATTTAGGCCAGAATGGTCTTGGGTTCGACGCCAAGCCAATATAAAATTCTTCCGAGAACGAATTCGTGGTATGCGAGCTGATTTCAAATTGAGATGCAAATTCCGATTTGCCTGAAGAACACCCCTTACTTTTCCATATACATCATTTAAAAAATTTGTCGAAAACATATTGGTTACATTCTCAAATAATTTTCGACGAATTATAGACATATTATTTAAATAAAGGTAACGGGTTTTGGTTGTTCATAAACTTAAGGTTTCATAAAACATTAATTTCAGTTGATTGAAATTTAATGAAATTTAGTTCGTATTAAATATACATAAATATACGTGAACGTACGTGGATTAATTCGTAAATGTAAGTAAACTCTTAACTGTATGTATATAAATATACGTGATTGCATAAGAATGCTGATGTGCAGTATGCCTGGTTTTTATAATAACTTTAAAATGCACATAGTGTTTAAAGAGCACCATTTTCTTCCTCTTCATTCTGCAGAGAATGTACAGATTGCTGCAGGATCGAGCTCCTATTGCGGTAAATTCACCAGACAAGATGGAATTCGGTAAGTGATTAACATTAAAGATTTGAATAGGAAAATCTAACACATGCTATTGTTTTGAACAGTTCCAACTGTCACTGTGTGTTGATTCTATATGTTGTGAATATATAACGATGCAAAAGCAGAAGTATTTCACTCATCGTATTATAGTTGAGGGAAATTCATTGATAAAAATCTGTACTTATAAACTGAAACTGAATATATGTCAAATTCTCAAGGGAAAGGAAAATGTGTTAAACCTTGCACATAGAGGTGAGCCTTAAAACCGAAGGAAAAACCAATGTGAAAAATATTATTTTCGCCTGTTTATCCTTGGGTCTTAAGGAGCACAGTACACACCTCTATACACTAAGTTTTATGGCTTTTCTTTTCCTTTGTTTATTTCCTTTAGGGGTATTTCCTCATAACAATGTTTTGTGAGCAGGCTGCCTTAGTGAGGACCTCTGGCAGTGGTTAGTGCCATTATGTGCAGTACCCCTTGCCTTACTCACAAAAGCATTCCCTTAACAGAGAAGAAGAGGTGCGGCATGGTAGTTTAGAAGTTAGAACAACTGGCAGAAAATAGAAAATCTATGTTCAAGCCCATCTTGGAATATCCACAGGGGCATTAGGGCCCCTTGATAACTTTGAAGGACCAACAATACACAAAGGACATGGACAAAGACTTGAAACATAAAACAGACAGCAAAGTATTTCTATGATTACTATATATCTATTTATCACAATATGGCAATTTAAAACTTATTTAGAGATAATTTCATAAAGAAATAGTCTTAGATTCTGCCCCTTGTCAAAACAAAAAGTATGAATGTGAAAAAGTATGAAAAATAAGTACACCCTGATCTATGCTAAAGAGAGAATTGGAAATCCCTTACCTTTGGAGAGATCAACATCCTTGTTGTAATTAGAATAACTGTCAGACCGGGCGTACGCTCTTTCAGCTTTCAAATGCTTCACTCCTTTAATATGCATGTCCAGTTGTTCTTGAGATGTAGCACCAATATTGCACAGATCACAGAAGAACCTAAAGCAAAGATTTTTACAGAAATGTTGCTGTTCTTTGCCACTGTCCATTGATAGATGCATAGAAACTCAATGAATCAATCTGAAAACAGTAGTCTATGGAATTCTCTTCCATAAAGCAGCCTTAAACTCACTGATTGATTACATCCTTTATTCAGTAATATAGCTACACCTCACTTTACAAACTCATTCTTTAGTAAAATTCAGATTCACCAATACATCTTCAAAAGATTTTAGTCACCAAAACACTTTGTGATACACTTTATCTACGGAGATGAGTTCGAGACCTAGAAATAGCATGTGAATAACTTAGTATCACCATCACCTACATCTAAGCCACGGCGTATCAAAATTTCACGGTAACTTTCGACTCGGTGAGGGTATTCTGGGATTAGCCATTTGGGAACCTCCGGAAACTACCAGGTCAGCGAGATAGAAAAAGTAAAGCGCAATGCAGTCGGATTCTTCGATGAAACGTGCGATACCGAGAGAACGACCTCATCTCTGCTGGAACGAGAATCGCCGGGGCCAATATAGGAGCAGACCTTGAGAAATAAAGGCAGGACGAATTTTCAGCATCAGAGAAAACACCTTAAATAAGGCAAAATATCTCCTTAAAGCAATTACGAAAATTGGCCGTTGCCGTATGAAAAACATAAGTAAGCATTTATTCAGAATATAACGATTTTAAGAGATATTTCGAGAAAATATTTAGCTACAAAATTAGAAGAAAAAATATTAGGTACGCTATCTAACCTCGAATTAAGAATTCCAACTAAGAATATGATGCTTCAGGAATTATACACGCTCTTCAAGGAAATTTAACATGTTATAGTCATCGCGTATAACATTTAAATCTTGACTAAATTTACGTTTTCGAATCGCTTTCCAGTTCAAGTTTTACCAACTGCTAGCGACATCGTTCGACGGCGTCCAAAGAGGTGATTCCTTTCGTGAACTTAGATATACACTTGGTCCCAAACTCACGTCAAATTCTCAAACATCTTTAGAAACCCATTTGCTCGTGTCACCTAAATAGGTTATCAAATTCTACGCCTCTTTCTAATTTTCCGTATCCGTATTTACACCGGAATAAAAATCAGATATTTCGCGTGGAAGACTAATGGAGCGTTCCTCGCAATTTCAAGAATTAATCCAATGAATATGAGCGTAGAATTGGCACTGCTTCGGCGACTGAAAATTAAATCACCATCGAACGCTTCGCAAAATTTTCAACGAAAAGCTAAGCGAATTAAGTTCCTCGGGAATTTCTCAAGTAAGCAGTTCCTACGACTCCTAGTTAATTTTCTGTACGTATTGAAACAAAGTAAGGAGGCCTACTTCTAACAAGGAGAGTACCACCTCTGTGGGAAACGGATTCGCCCGAAACTTTCAGGGTATGTTCCTTGCTTAAAAATAATAGACAACTATGCATTTCTTAACGCAAAATTAGCAA
>KZ308338.1:341604-371341 GCA_000376725.2 Ladona fulva | reverse complement strand
AAATATGTAAATTTATTAATTTCATACCTTTAATATAGCTATCAATAATTAGGTTTAAATTAAAATACTGAAACAAAAAAGATCAAAAGATGGGTAAAATGAATTTTATTCGATTGAATTTAAAGAAAAATATATAACATTCTGGTAGAAATTTAGTCATAATTTTTTTAAAAAGTGTGTGTTACATGCTGATGATTCTACAAACGTTCTAACAAAAGATTAAATTTTTAGATTGCAATAACACATTAGACAGTTTTAAGACATTATTGTTTTGTCACTCCTTATTTACCTCATTTTTTTTAAATAAGGGCATTAAGTAACTCTAAGTCATTCATCCATTTCCAGTATATTGGGGGCTTTTAATATTCCATGAACATCAGTTACTATATAAAAGACATACCCATTGTAAGTCCACTTTTACCATTTGAGTGCATAAAACAGGCCACATGTGAAACCATAGGGCCTCTCTCAAGTAGCTTGTATTAACATTCAGATAGCTTATCATCAAAATATAAAAAGATTGAATATAAAAGAAAATGAATTCATTTGCTGAGTGAACTAAAAAATTATATTTTTAGGTTTTTGTTTTTCACATAGGGGCAGTAGCAAGAAATTATTTAGATTCAGGAATTTGTTTCCAAGAGAGACTAAAAAGCCACATTTGGCCTGAAGGATGCAGGTTCCCAACCCTTGCTCTAGCTTATCCCAATTAACAAGTAAGAAAAATATGAGAATGAGAAAATCTACATTAAGTTACACTGTACCATGGTACTGTACTGCATTTAGCTAGGATGTGCCAAACATTCTATATTTTAGTTGATAAGATATTGTATAGGGAAAGCAAGTTCACTCAGCCAATATATAAAAAATGTTATCTAAAGCCTACCCCACAGGGGAAAATGAAAGGACAAAAATTCAGATACAGCTCTTGTAAATAGGCTAACTTTCCAAGATAAAAACCAATAAATCAGTTCCTTTTTACTCAGTCTATCTTAGAATCTATTCCATTTATGTTTATTCCACTTAAAATAGCACCAGAGTAGGAAAAGTAGAATCTCATTTAATTAGAAATAGAATGAACTCAACAGTTACAAATAAAACAGTAGCAACATGAAAGTTCATAGATGCCTCTTTTAACAATCAATCAAATATAGATTAAACGAGCAATATCTGGGACTACAATTAAGTAATAAACATATATAGCTTTATTTTATGCCAGAAATTTAATAGTGTTAAAAATAAAAAGCTATCTAACAAAAGACCAACATGGCCCCTTGAGTTACCTCTGGTCTACTGAGTAAATACAGAACATTCCCCAGTATAAGACACCACTCTTGAGAATCTTTAAGCAAAATATACCGATGAAAAAATGTATAGTTGACCTACTCAACAGAAAGGTAATTACAGTCAGCTGAATAAAGGATAATTCTGCATGTGCTAGCTAAGGTATGTATTGAGAAGCTAGGCAGCTGCCAGTCCAAAGTCCTTCAAAGGAAGAAGGTTATAGTGATAGGCTAGCTCCCTCCCTATCCTGTCTAAAAGAATTTTCCCATATTCTCCAGAAATCCCAAATTTAAACCTCCAAAACTTAAAACAATACCGCAGGTGAGCATTCTTTGATTCTTGTATGGTATATGGTGCAACATTTGGAGGAAACATTGACACGAGATTCATCTACACATACATGAGATTTATCTATAAATGAGTATTTATGGAAAATTCAAAGTGAGGTTAAACTTCTGAATTGTGGCCCACAAGTGGATCTATGCTGGGCTTCATTTATAAATCAGATTGGTATAGTGAGAAATTTTAAAACTTCAATAAGTTCATCAGAGGGCAATGTAGAAATGGCAGTAGATAGCATCAAAATCAACACACCAACCTTCCTTTTTTTGAGTCTTCATTCCTCTCAATTTTCTCATTCTTCTTTTCCAGAGGCAGAATTTCAGGACTGAGCAGCACTGGTGGAATAAATGGACCCAAACCTTGGAGCACTGGTGTGGGAGTGACTCCTGTCGGAGGACTGCAAAAGATAGATAAGGGCTGAAAAACATTCTTTCAAATGTGAAAGCACTCATATTTAATTGGGCAAAATTATAGCATATACTCATGTACAGGTCAACCTTTGACTCCAAAATCTCAGTGAAAAATCTAGAGTTGACCTATACAAAAAAGATTTTAAAAAACCATCATCATTAAAATTGATGTATCATTTGATTTAATGTCTGTCAGATAGGGTGAAATATTCCAATAGTTCATATATAGACACTGACTCTGGCCAACATTCTATTATCTGAAGATTGCACAGATATTCTCAGAATGTCATAAATCTTGAGTTAAAATAAATCTTGAGTATTTTTGACTAATACAACTTAAAGATGTAAGTTCAAAATGTTATTTTATATCTTTCTTAGCCCTTTTAATAGAGAGTACATATTTAAGAAAATCCCACAAGTAATGATTAAACTAATCCACTGGAAATAGCTTAGCAGCATTTATAAATTACAGAGAAACTTTGGTTTGATTTATATGCAAGTGTATGCATAAAATACAGAACTTTTACGTAAATTTTAGGTCTACTAATTTGCAAGATTGACCTATGTGCAAGAATAATTGGTCAAAATATTTTCATTCGCAAAAATTACAGTTTTTAGAAGACTTACAAACAATCCCAATCTCCCTTTAATTTTTACCAAAAGTTATGCCTGGAGCAGTACCAAGTATATATTCAAACCAAATAAGAGCTATTAAAACTAAAATTAGTAATTATGAGACAATAATCAATATTCATATGATATATTCAATTTAATACCGTACCAATACAATTTAATACTGTATTTTCTGGTAGATAACCCGTGTGTTATCTATACAAAAAATATAGAAAAATGATAAAAATAATAGTGCGTGATATGGAAAATCTCGTTTCATTGAAAATCATGAATATTGAACTCGGAAACAAATGACTAAACAACACACATCATATATCGCGGAATATATACTCACTTAGTACTAGGGCAATTTTGTTTCAACCAACATATTGTAAATGTTAACGTAATCAAATGATTCCATTTGAAACACAAGAGTAATTATCATAAATATTACAGTAGTGAAAAAACATTCTCGTCAACATAATAACAATTTTGAAATGCGCGTTATCAATGCATTTATCACAGAAGAAATTTTTTAATTGCGTGTTATCTATACATTATCACAGTGAAGAGATTTTTAAAATGCGTGTTATCTAGTAGGTGCATGTTATCTACCAGAAAATACAGTAGATGAGAATTTGAAAAATTCGATAAAAAGTAAAATATCAATATTATGATTAATAATAAAAACCATAAATGATAATTTAATGTTTGTAGGTGACCTAATGATAACCAGGTACCTAGCTGAATCTCTGAAGCAGATGAAGTATGGTTTTGTGTTAAAATCATCAACAAGCACATATTCAAAAATTCTAATCAGTAATTGTTGTCTTATAACTTACTGTCTTTGCCATCTTCTGGTAGTCTTGTTGAAATAGCCAGATCTCAGGGGCTGTTGGCCATTGGCTACCCTCTGGTGATTTCTTCCATCATAATGTTGCTGTGCATGAAGTACAGATGTGAATGACAAATCACAACATTCACAATAAAGCCTCTTGTCATCTGGAATCTGGTGAAATAATAATTAAGACTTTTCTGAGAGAAATTTCAATCTTGCATTCAACTAATAACTAATAAACAAATGCTAACAAAAATCTTGCTCTAATTAGAACTCAAACCTGTGTTGCCAGGTTAAGATACATGGTTCAGAAAGGATAGAGGGAGTGATTCATCCGCAAGAATAAAAAAGATTATGAAAAATTAATCTTTTGGGTTATTTTATAAGAATTTTCACCTGGGTTCACTTATTTAAATATGAAAATGTGTATCACTACGATTCCACCCCGGAAAAGAAAACTTCTAAAGAAATGAGCCCCCAATTCTGGCTCCTTAAAATAAATGAATCCTCATTCCTTAAAAAAAAACAAAAATTTTCTTTCTCATACTTCTTGATTTAAAACAAGAATAATTTTAATCGTGAAAGTTGGTTGAAATTGCATTAAACTTGTAAAATTAATTGAGAAATAACAGTTCCTCAGAAACAGTAGATACTATGGATCCTACCCTGAAATTCAGCAACAACATTTATCAGTAGATGTATAATGACAGTAGAGACCAATTTTTTAATAAAAGAAAATCTGGGTTGCAAGGTAACCCTTTAACTGAGTTTTCACAACACTTTAAGGAGAATAGGCAATACAAATTCCAATCAAAATATGCAATCCGAGAAATCTGCATTTGCAAATTTGGTCCTAAATTTATATTTAAAAAAAAATGAAATACAAAATGAAGTCTGCAAATGCAAGCTGGTCATGCTTATTAGAAAACAAAAACACTTGTGTCAAAATGCTGGTGAGTATGGATTAAATAGGTTGTAATGTTTTACTGGCCAACCAATGTGTTACTAAATGTATGCCTGCAACTAAATAATGGTAATATTATACATCTGAATTTTTATTTTTCAGTTTGAAAAATATGGCTTGAATTAGATTTTAGCCTTAAAACTTACTAAAGGAGGAGCTAAAGAACTCTCTCTCCTCATCTTCTTAGGATTTGGTTCACCACGTTTTTCATACCAGTTATCCATAAACAGTCTTATCTTCTTCTGGTGCTGCTTACCACCATAATGCATCTTTGATTGAAGGATAGAGTTCATCTGAAGAAAAGAAACATGTATCCATAACTGAAAGGGAAGGAACAACTATTTTCAGGCCTCAGGTTTGAACATTAGTGAAGCCATTATACATTTTGAATTATTATCTATGATTATTTTAGTCCCATTGCAGACTTCATGTTAAGAAATAAGCATATTGAAATTGGTGCATAATTATATTCTAATAAGACATAACAAGAGAGGTAACAAGAATTTTTATAATCCTTTTCCTCAGAAAAACTATTATATGCACTGGCAAATAATTTTTAGGTCAACACATAAATAATGGTAAGTTTGGACATGTTGAGCTAAGTTTTCTGTAATTTTCAAAGCTGTCCTTTAAGCAAAACATCGTGAAACAAGCAAAAAGGAATACTACCCACAAAAAACAGAACCCACAATACACCTTTATGTGTGCTGTGAGACAAAAATTTAATTCTTCCACAAAATCTTATCGTACAAGTCCCAGATTACCTATGTATGTGCGACATTGAACTGTCTAATACATGTTTGCGGAAGAGAATCCTATCAATAAGTTTCTCGGAATAACTATTACTTGTGGCTATTTGTTTGATGATTAAAAGTTCCTTGGAAACTTTCTCAGCTTTAAGCGGCACATGAAGAAGTCTATGTATGTAACTATGGTAGGCTGCGTGTTAGTGTGTTGTGGGATGGTTAGAACAACAATGTACAGTGTGATCTGTATGAGTGGGTTTATGATAAATCAAGTAGCATATGTTCCTGACAGTTCTGGTAAGAATGAGATCAAAAAATTTATTTAATAGTCAGTTTCAATATCAAATGTGAAATTAATATTAGGGTGTCTATTGTTTAAGCAGTTGAGAAACAAATTAAGTTGTCTAATACTGCCATTCCAAATGCAAAAAACATCATCAATATATCTCCTCCAAAACTTCACAAATTTCATATGCAAATAACTTTTTTTGTGCCAGATGATGATTGTGTGAGTTGAAATATGTCGCAAAAATAAAAATATTTTGTGGTACTTGTACAAATTTATTGTTTTCCATTCCTGTAATGGGGTTCCACAAAGTTATGACTTCTACGCTTGAATTTATTTTTAATTTTCATTTCAAATTAATTTTCTGGATATTTCAAGGTGTAAGATGCAAATAAAATACCTCCAAGATCTTTAAATAATAACTTGCAGCTAGTTCAATAGAGGAAGACTTTTATTTTCTGCTTTTATTATTAGGAAGTTTCTTCAAACCTTTAGCAGCTGAATTATTTGTGTAAAAGTTTTTAAATCCAAAATATCTGTAATCCCAAAAAATATAGTCTTCTTGTAAGATTATGTCACTTAACACTTTCAACGCTGAGGGTAAATTTTCAATTTTTGCCGGTGACTGAAATTTATTTTCATGGTTAAAGATTATCTTTGTATTCCTAATCATGAATTGATCAAAGAAAAATAGAAAAAAATTTTTTTTACTTCAACTTTTAATATTTAAATTTAATCGTCGAAAAAAAAGTTTTAAAAAAATATTGGTTAAAATGAAAACTACAAAACACTTTACTGAAATAGAGCCTTACAAATGACTGAAAAGAGAAATGGAAGCGCTTGGAGGCGGGGCTACTTGAAGAAGGCCTTTGAAAAGGATACGGACCGTTGACGACGATCGTCGTCGCTCAGTGCTGGACGTGTCAAATTAAAATTTATAGACATATTAGAAACCTTTGTTTTTACGTGAATGATTTGTCCCATAATAGAGAAATGCATTTCATAAACAAATTATTCTGTATCAAGGAAATAATACATGGCTAGTATAAAACAGAATACATCTCCAGAAAAGATGCTCTCTAATGCTGTATTTAAAAATGTAAAAAGATTTGGTGATGTCTACAAGAGTGTTCTTGCAAAGATTATCCTTGAAAGATCAGCGTGCACGTAATCATAGCTAAGAAAAGAGACGTTTTGATGTCACATCTTTAGGGTGTCAAGTGATAAAATCAACAAGTTATGCTGTTGTCTCATCCTTTGTTGATTGACCTGGTTTTACATTCTCTGAGTCCTTTTTTCTCATTTGTTAACTATTCTGAATTCTCTTTTTATCTTTTCAGGAATTATGCAACTTTTCCTGATAATTTGAGGATATGAGGTATGCAAGCCATTGCTTTTCTCGCCATTTTAAGGAACTGTTTAAAGAAATGTCTACTTATTCTGTATACATATGGGGTAAATAACTTACAAAAACTAATAATTCTACATGGATGACTTCCAATGAAGGCTGAAGGAGAGTAATGGGTGAATGAAGAATAATACCCTGCATAAAGAAGGAAAGTAGGCAACATGATTTGGAATTTAATAAAATAATTTCAAATGCTTGCCTTCCAGTTTATTGGTTGAAAGGCTAAAACTATCAAAGAAGCCTCTGGCAAGTAATTGTCTGCAATGCTTCTCCCACAGTCCTCCTTTGAGCCTTCTTTATGACTGATTTTAGAAACAAATTGATGTCTCTAAAGTTGAACCGCTAAAGATGGAAGGTGATATGAAGCTATTATGGTTCCAGCCAATGCCACAGTAGAGAGATCAGAGATTTTGCAAAACATCTGGCCCCTCTGCTGTCACCCATTGTCAGGAAATGCAAATCAGGAACTCCAGTGACTATTGAATATCCACTTGTCCAGGAACAGCATGATGGGAAATTCTGATGTTGACTCACTACTCATGTTGGATCCTATGGAAAACTCCATATAACTATTGCAGCCACATTATTAAAAGACTGTCATCAATCTATTCCAGCACTTACATCCCTTTACTTTTTTATAATGTAAATTTCTATGAACAAACTGGCAATTTTGTGATAGACCACCACCATCCCATACCAAAGGCAATTTTTCTGAAGGATTTTCACGAGAGGGTTTTCAACTTAAGGCATGCATAACACAAAGTATTTTTATGAAAGATGGACAACACATTTGCAATAGGGTTTAAAGAAAAGCATGGTCTTGCCTGATGTCCACAATACTTAGGTAATGTCCACTCACACCCCAAATTCACCATAGAAGGAAAAAAGAGTAGCTGCATTCCCTTCATGGAAAACTTGTGCAGCAAAGATATAACTACACCTTAGGACATCATCTTTATAGTAAAGATACACAAACCAACCTATATTTGATCAATATAGTCATTAAAACCCCTTTCAACAACTGAAGTAAGCCATGCAAGGGAATTCTCCAAAGAATACAGCCTCCAGAAGAAACTAAAAATCATCACATCACCTTCCAGAAAGATGGTCACAACCTGAGACACATCAATGTGGTACCAAAACCAACCAAATAGAGGGCAAAATTATATAATAAAGTTAAAAATATATTACTGCTGGTAATGTAAAATAATTTTATTGAAAATTAAACATGCAATGAAAGAGATTGTTGAATACCTGAACCATGCACAACTCACACCGCAGAATAGAGAATTGGGCTAAGAGCTCCTTTGGAAGGTCCTTGTGTATTTCACTATTCTCCAAGTCTAGTCAAAGAACACAAAGAAAGTGAATAATTAAGTTCATTCACTTCATCAGAATTAATTGCCATTTCACAATTTAATTGGTTACCAATAAATGCATAAGCATTATGTAAAGAATAAGAAAGTGGCCTAAAAAGTTTTTGGTCTTGACTATTGATTCCCACACCAATGGTATTTTATTCTAGAATTCTATGATTCTATTTCCCAAATTAAAGCATCTATTGTAAGAGTCTACTAGAAATTGAAGAAATTCTTTCAGATTTTTTATTGATCCAGCTTCATTGAAATTGATTTCATTAAAAGAAACAATTGACATCTGAAGCAGATGCCGCTTCTATGTCTTTTAATTGAATTGAATATCTTCCAGACATAAAACTCTCAATAAAAAGCAATATCCTCCATGCTTCTAATGATAAGAAACTGGCTTGACATATTTGAAGTGTATCCAATACATGAAAAATTATGGTAGAACATGTTTGCATAAATAAAGGATGTATAGAAGTGAATAAGTCTGACTAGACCAAGAAAAGTGAGGCTGTTCTGAAAATAGATTAGCTAGTTAAAGCATTCACCTGGAAGATATGGATTTGATTTCTGACCTTCCCAAAATTTTCAGTCCCATTTATACTAAAATGTTTCTAGGAAACAAAATGATGAGATTCAAAATACTTTTCTGCTTCAAAATATTTGTCTGGTATGTTGCTGGAAGACAGCTGATGAAGTTAAGAGTCATGCCTAAGACTAACAGGATCTCTATCTTAGTTGAGATATAGATTTGTTTACCAAGTCTCAAAAATATTTCTGCAAGAACGTCACTGGACAATTAATAATGAATTAATGCATTATAGCTACTAAATATTCTTGAATGTAAGATGCACCCAAATCTAAAATGCTTCTGAAGCAAAAATACATTCAAGTTTTGAGAGTCATGTAAGAGGAAAATATAATAACCTGATTGTAAGACACATACTACAAAGGTTACTTTAAATATTAAAAAGTATGGTTTACAAGTCTTATATAAGTTCTCATACATTCCTAGATGACATCATACCTCAAAGTCAAGGTCAAATCTTTATACAATAGTTTAAATGAAGTTGGTATAACTTACTGATTCTAATAAATTTGCTTAAGACAGTTTTTTCAACTATTTTGCTATGTTCCCAAGGAGAAACGGACATGAAGAAATGGAACCGGGACTCCATCCCGGGTCTCCCAATTTCTGGTTGGTTGTTTTATCCATTGTGCCATCCCGCCAGAACATTTCTCCATGCCGTTTGGGAGACTTTGTAGGCAGAGGGCACATGAGTTTGCCCGACTATGCGGCATAGTTCACAGCCATGGCCTCCCAGTGGCACCGACCATACAAAGTGGTGGAAGGAGAACCCCCCTTTAAGGATAACAAACAAGGAAAAGGGTTTTGGTAACTTGGCACAATAAGGCGTGCACCTAGGAAAATTCCCAAGGAGAACAAACCCTTTTCCTTGTTTTTTATCCTTAGGGGGGTTCTCCTTCCACCACTTTGTATGGTCGGTGCCACTAGAAGGTCATGACTGTGAACTATGCCACATAGTCGGGCAAACTCATGCGCCCTCTGCCTACAAAGTCTCCCAAACGGCATGGAGAAATGTTCTGGCGGGATGGCACAATGGATAGAACAACCAACCAGAAATTGGGAGACCTGAGTCCCAGTTCTGTCAGACTTTTTTCTTGTCTGTTTCTCCTTGGGAATTTTCCTAGGTGCATGCCTTATCCTGCCAAGTTACCAAAACCCTTTTCCTTGTTCATTTTGCTATAGCCTGAAATTTCCCATGTTCTATTAATGCAGCAGAGGCAAAATATATTATTTTTTTCTATGGTGACCTTCAAAAATATGCAAAAAGTAAGCTAGAGAGTGAATATTCCAGGAAAAGTCTTAGCATCAAACAAGTTAAATTATAATAAACTATGTTCAGCATCAACACATAATACTTGATATCAGATTAAGCTCGGGCCGATATCTTGGCATGCAACAAAACTCTTATTCTGGTATTTAATAATTGGAGTATTTTAAGATTTCAGTGGCATAGGCTGGGAAAATGAGGCTGAGCTTTCAAGAAAACAGATGAGGAATTATTGGAGATGGCAGGAGAGGAAAGGGTTTTGATTGAGGATAGAAACAGCAATAGAAGAAAGGCAAAGAGAATAAGTTTTGTAGAGCATAAAGGGAATACGTTATCAAGCAAAGAAAGAATGAACCTTAAGTCCAGAATTTGTGAGCACAAGAACTCACTGAGAGGTAAATACTCAAGTACAAAAGTAATTCTTGCCCTGTTTGCAACATAAAAATCGCCTATTTCGATTATGAACAACTGAAACATTAAACTAAATTGACATATTTTTCAGAATAAGTCTCCTGGAATATCCAATAAAAATACAATAAATCAGATGAGTTATGAACCTTAAGATATTAACTTTATTACTCAGTGCTTTTTAAATCACTGAGTAAGTTTAACAGCTGATGCAATAATTTTTCCAAAAAAATTACAGTTCTAAAGGAAACATGTGTGCATGTTCTTCCAAATATCTAAACATGTCACTACAAAATTTGTTACATAAGATAAATTATTCATCTGTATTTTAAATTCTATTTTAAGATAATTAATTTTCAACCTTAAACAGAGATATTTTTAAACATTATTCAACCTTTTAAGCTACTGACCTGAATCTCCAAGGATAAAATCAGGCAGTGACAGAAGTTCCATATTCTTCTTGGCAATGACTTTCTCTTCAGTTTTATCTGAAGAGCTCGAATCATCATCATTACAAGTAGAAGATTTACTCAGTATGAAGTTCCTTTCATTCTTCTCTGAAGACAAGCTACAAGAAACATTACTACCATCCCTTGTAGAAGAATTCAATGCTTCATTATCTTTGCATATCTTATCAACTACATGATGCTTCCTTCTCTTTCTCCGACGATGCAGAGATTTATAGATTGAAGTAGATAGGCATGGTGCCCGGTGGTTGGCAGAGAAGATGTATGGTGATGGGGCAGTGGATGGAATAGAAGAATTTGATAAGTTCAAAGAGTAAGGGATATTTGTAGAATCTGAAAAACAAGAAATGTAAATAAATCGAATATTAATTTAATCCAACAATTGCATTAAAACAATGAGAGACACCAATCAACATCATATAACATTGCACAATATAAAAAGCTTCTAGCACTTTCTTCAACATGCCATGCTCGTGCTAGATGGCAGCCATTACCAGCCAGTTCACAAAATATTCATATGAAGCATATAATAATGAGTACAGTGAAGATTATGGGTATAGGAATAAAATTTTCAGTGAGGAAAAGTTTTGTGAACATGAATAAGAGAATTCCAAATTTAAATACAGGACAAGGATAAAATCTTCATGCTTTAGCTGATTGGCTCACAATTTCTGGGTTAATATTTTAATCAATTTGTAGTTTAATTATTATACAGCTCTAGTGAAGATAAATCTATCTTTTTATTGTCCAAATAGTTTCAAACATTTGTAATTAACCTAAATCAATTATGGAATCCTCATATTTCTCCTGAGGCTAGAAACCAATGGCTCAATTAATAATTATTTCAAGAGTTTATAGCATACAATTTATTTACCACTTAAGATGTTAAAAAGGGAATTTTTTTTTCTCCTGCTAGTCAAAGAATTTTTTGAAAGTGTGTCTACCATGAACTCTATCCTGTATCTAACTCTTAATACTATCTACTAGCAGTACATCAAAATTTGGTATAATTAAAAAGAAATCAGAAAAATACAGACAATAACCTTTTGACTTATTTGGCATCCATATAAAACTTTCTGAAGTACCGAAGAATGTGAGATGGTATGTTCATTGATACCCACAACATCTTATTGGCTTTCTCAGACAGCAATGGATCCATAACCAATCAATTTAGTTCACTTCATCATTCTTCAAGACCCTGGTTGATATCAGGGTCTTCCCATAGATTGAACTTATGATTACTTTCATTTAAGATAAAAATGCTACCCATGATATTGGAATTTTTCTTATGCCTCAATTCTTACACATTTCAAAATTAGCTTTAATAAGGTAGCTATTTAAAAGAGACATTCAAAAGGCCAAAAAAGTGATGATGCAACAAATCTTAAGATTGTTATCAATAGCCAAAATAAATGCATAGTTGCCACAAAATTAGAAAGGATAAAAATATCGAACTTTGCTAAAACATCTTTTTCCTAAAAGTGGGATTCTCACATTTTGATATTTTCATTCTTTATTATGCTATTCCACAATCGATTGTAATAAAAAATGAAAGCCACAGCCCAAAAAAATGTAAATGATAATTTTCAAAATCTCTGTAAGTTTCTGTCTACTAGTAAGCTCAGGGGGTCAGTTTCTCAAAATAACCTAATAATACTTCTTTCTAAGTTACACAACTTATTTTTTATCATCAATAACTTTATTCTTAATGAGGGAGCTAAGCTCCTTCACTGTCCTGCTTCATTTCCATTTTTTATTCTAAGTAAAAGAGTAATAATTAAATTATACTGAAGTTCCTTGTTCAAAGAAGATAACATTAACTACTCCATTGATTCATTTTAGGTGTTTTCCCTGATAGACTTTTTCTGAAATGGCACTGATTGCCAACGAGATGTTTTTCAAATAGCTCAATATTTCAGAAAATATTGGAACAATTCATAAATATTTCTGCAAATTTAAATCAAAAACATAACTAGATCACAGAAACAATAGATTGTATTCTGTGTACTACTTATGTCATCTTCATACCATCATTCTTTCTAGTATGATTTCACAAAAGAAAAGAAGTCAGCAAGCAATGTACATGAACTTTCTGAGAAATTCTAGGAAGGAACTTGAGTTAAACCTGAAAATAAGGGTGTGTAGTAGCCTATTATCAGTGAGGTTACAAAATTAATAATTACGCTCTCATGAAAACATTCCATGAAAAAGTTTCACTTCTAGACTCATTTTTTAACATACTAAACATTGTTAACAAATACACAGACATTTCAACTCATTACTGAATGATCTGAAGTTCTCAAGTCAATGTCAACACTATTACATCAATTCTTATGGTTCAAATTTTGTTGCTTGGATCTTTGGAAAATTGCTTAACTAAACATTCCCACCAAAACCTTCTCATTTTGAATTTCCTCCTCAAAATACTTATGTAATTAAATGGTTAAGCTATAAATAAGCTGAGAATAGCTATTCTCAGCAATTCTTCACAAGAAAGAATATTAATTCAACATCATTGCTTGACAATTCAGTAACTGTCTGAAAACTCATAGAACACTTTTAACAACAGTTATTATCTCATTTGATCTACAACATTTTTTTACAAATAGAAGAAAAAATTAAAAGAATCAATTTTCCAAATTTGTTTTCATTTCTGTGTATAGCCTCATTCATTTTGAAAACTCCTTGATAAGTCCATAGTTCTGTAAGTTTCCCATTAAATGCTACTTCTTAACCTTCTGAAAGCTAAACTCTTCTTTAAACTATTAAAGCCTTTTGTCTTAGCCTTTATATCAGTCCACTTTCTACCACCATCTTATACTTTCATCAATAACTCATCTCTTCAACAAAAATGACAAATTGCCTTCTTCAATTTCTTTACAATTTCACTTGAAAAATAGAGGAAACATCTGAGGTGATGAACTTAGAGCAATTTACTACATTAGAAAATTTTATTCATTGATATGAGGGAGCAACAGTCCTACAGAAAGAGAGATAAACAATCTTGGCCTCCAAGTTACTAAGCAACCAGATAACAGAAAAGGATATGAAAGAAAACCCAATGAATATAACGAACACTCATTTCATGGCAAGGAAAATGAGATCGGCTTTAAGCTTTAAATCAGAGGTGACCCATGTTTTGTGGGCTGCATGCAGCCTTATACCCAATTCTGTCAGTCCCAGAAGCTAATTCTTTCCTGCAAGTCTCATTCAATTTCTTTCCTAAAGCTTGAAAACTGAAGTGCCTAATAACCTAATATTTCAAAAGTAAAACATTAGGTTCGCTTCAAATATCAATGTTATCAAATAAATTTAAAATAATCGATTTTTTATTTTTAAAATATACTTTGAAGTACATTATCAGCCGGCTTCAGTGGCATAGTCGTTACCTTGCAACACTGAGGTCCTGGGTTCGAATCATGGTTAGGGTCTGGTTGTTTGTGTTCATAAAGGGTTTATTGTAAGAATGGTCAACCATGATTAAATTATGCCCGATTAATAAACATGGCATTATTATCTTTATTATTATCTGCAACTTGCAATGCTTTCATAGGAGCTGCAGCCTATTGGAGGTAAACAATTAGACTCAGCCTTTGAATGAATATCACCATTATTAATATTGACAACATATTTGAAAAGAAAATATTTACTAGCTCTGACTCTAAATTGTTTGCTTTACATTTGATAATGTCAGTTGTAACTGGTTAATAAACATAAACGAGAGAGAGAAAGGATATAAAGTTTTCCATTCAACAACTTTCATTATTGACTACCGATTTTGGTATTAAAGTAGGTTGGCCATTGTTAGGTCACAATGGTAATCAATAATAAAAAATTTTGAGCGGGAAAGAAAATATTCTTCCTCTTTTATGGATTTCCATTTCTTGGCCACCTCCGTAGAGTTTAAACATAAACCATATGAGGAGAGAAATACTTCCTACACTTCCAAGAATCTATTCATTGTTTTTTTAAATTTTATAATTCATACAGCATTATTGTCTTTTCTTGGAATATATAAAACAGCAACTTCAAAATAACCTTCAAGATGTTATTATACATACACTCAAAATTGTAGAATATCAAAATTAACTATCTAATTATGTAAGCCTAAAACAGCACTTTTCATGACACCTAGGAACAAATTTATTCAACAATAGCCTTAAAGTTTATTCACTGCAATTACACTGAAGTCCTAGTATGAAAGATGTGTTATAGCTGTCATAAGGGAAGCATTTCACAGCCAATTATTACTCTGAACCAGCAATTCTCAATCATTTATGACACATATACCCTAACAAACGAAATGCATCACAACAAAAATAACTGGAGCAAACACAGTATGAGAATGTGATTATAATATTTATAACAATACTTAACTGTTTTTGCATATATAATGCTATCTGCAGAACATTGAAAAGTAAGCAAAAGTCTAACATGGAGTCTTGAGTTAATGAGAATAGAGATACCAAAAGAATCTCTCTTCCAATTTATTAACGCTAAACTACTAATTTTCAGGAAATTAAATTAACAGATGCAGGAAGAAATTTGCTTTCCCTGAGGTAATGGTGGCGAATTTATCTTCAGAATTAATAATAACAACACAACTATTTCAAAATGATCAATGTTAATCCACAATTATAAGGAGAAACATAATGCTAGAATTTAGCCATACTACTACTAAGTACCAAATGGCTCTATTTCTCAACAGTAGGTTTATTAGCACAACCAACCTCATAATCAGGCTTTCTCTGATGCCATGGGATACACCTAGACTTATAATATAAAAGGCAATGGAAGGCAAATGAAAATCAAGGGGGATGAGGACATCAGGCTCATGGGCTGAAATTCACACTTTTTTGAAACAATAAGATGATGCAGGCATACTAGGAAAGAGAAAGTAAAAATTTGAAAATCAAATATCTATTGCACATGCATGCAAATTCAACATAAGCTGATTGGATGCAGGAAAGGGAAGATAATTTAAAGAGCATGACCTCCCTTAATTTGATGCAAATTTTGGAGAATGACTAACAATGAAAATTGAATAGAATACACCAGAACCCCCTCAACCTATGAAATTTCATTTTACTGGACTTTTGTATGGAAAACTTTGTTTTTGACGACAACAGCCAACTTCAGAGCTCTTTTGGTGCCAATAGTGCAATATGTTTATGCTGTTTATACACTACTTGCTAAACTATTTACCCTATAAAGGGGATATTCAAATAATTATCCTAATTTGTCAGTTAAATTTTCTTTCAAAACTTTTGATACATTAGAAAAGTTTTTTCATCGTTAAATAATTTACAAGGATAAATATCCGTTGTCAGTTATAATAAGTTGGCAATATCAGTTAAAACAATAATAGAGAGAATGCAGATCTAGTAATAAAAATATCTTGGTAAATATCGATGTAACTATTATTGACAAAAGCCACATAAGAATATTATTAAATAAAATATTTCAAAGGAAAATACTAATTCAATACTGACTACAACAAAATTATTTCACAGGAAAAAATTTAGATGAATTAGCAAATATTTATACCAATGGAAAATAAGAAATTTTGGTACCTAAGCTTATATATGAAGCAGGACTTCGTTTGGGGTTAATGATAAAAGAATCCTTCACCCAAACTTTGGCTAAAATGATTAATTTCGAATTAAAATGTATCTACGGAAAAGAAGGTGAAAATTAAAAAATCAAAGGAAAGATTTATTTATTACAAAAATGACCTGCCACACTAATATATTCTCAAATGAGCCAATTGTTTTCTTTGCACTATTCCCTCTAATCAGAATTTCCATTACCTTTTTTGCTATTTCTACTAATGAGCATTCTCTTTCTTCCCTAGACCAATGATATAACTGAATAATTACGACTGAATGAAAAAAACAGTTATTAAGCTCAAAAATAAACATTTATTAACTTATTAATTCATTAACATTAAGGTACATACAACAAATATAATTAACAGACGGAAACAAAAAATAAAAAGCAATACAGTAGCATCTTGATCATTCCATTGTTTCATAAATACTTGAGGTTAATTTTCAATTCTATGATGCATGACGAAGTTGCTCTTGACGCAGTTCGTAAAATTATCAAAGTAAACTAAAACTATACCAAAGAAATTTGATCTCATTAGGTATGTGAATTTTACTCGAAATTGAATTGTAGATCATTGAGAGAAATATATAACTAAGGTGTCAAGAACACTAAACAATAGTAAAAGCATGCAATGAAACATAGTTTAACGAATTATTTGTAAATGATTACTTTCCAAGAAATCTTCCTTCGTGATGACACTACTTGTCAAATAAATAAATGCGAAACATCAAAAAAAGGAATGAGTATCAATCGCACATAGAACTATATCCCACAAATCAGCTAAACGACAATCATGCCATTACGACTAACTAAAAACTACTACTAGCAAATTACATCAATCACCCTCGAAAATTACGCACCCAGTGTTTTAGCAGCCATAAATATATTAAAATATTGCAAAATAAGTATATATGGTTGTAGTAATCTCAAATAATAATTCTCTATGCTTGTCGAGAAACTTTACAGCATTACGGTTACTGGAATTCCGTCATCTCGGAGAAAATATTTGAGTCTACAATATCCAAAAACCAAACCATTCAAAACATAATAAAGATAATAAGCATGCAAGATATCGATATCAAATACTATGAGACGCTGCAATCGCACCTCTCAGAACTCTCAGAAATTCTTAACACGCTTAACACCTATGATTCTATGAGCGCAAGTTCAGAGAAAGTTACGTTTAGTCTGTTGGTATAAATTAATTTTTTAAACAAAAAGAACGTATGCAATTCACGTGATATACGTGAATGTTTATATAAATAGAAAAATGGAATCTTATTGAGGTTCTGGATAGTGTTTCATTGAAGAATGATTATTTCCGTAACCTGAGACTAGAATTTTAATCCATTATGTGGAAACTGATATCAAAATTGCCACGGTTACCGCAGGTTGGAATTGGTAAGAAATTTGAAGTACTGTCTGACGTTAAATAATAGTGTTCATTGATTTATTCTTCGTAAACCTTTTCTTAGCAACTTGTTTTTACACGATTCGTTTATTTCAGGAATCTCCAATGCCCTTTTTAAAGTTACTCAACATTTACCCTTAACTGCTCCCAAACCTCTCAACGTAAGAAATGCCCTTCAGTTAAGAAATTACGGCATTAAATTTACTCCTAGAAGTCTGCTAGTTGGTCGATTCACCTCTCCTATAAATAATAGATTACCATGTTTGTCTCAACCAGAAAGAAGTGGTGGCAAAGCAAATAAAACCCTTGTGATAGAATTGGGATTAAATACAAAGAAAGGTGAATGGGTGTTCCCTCAAAGGATTCCTCCTTCACCTTCCTCTGCCCCTAGTGTTACGGTGATAACTGAATATGAAGATTATCGGCCAATTAATGAGATATCGGATGGTTTGAAAGAAATTCTATCTCCTGGAAAGAATAAATTCGAGATATATGCTGCTCGGCTAATAGTTATCAGACGTCGAAAAATGAAGAAACACAAATTGAAAAAACTCAGGAAAAAAATGAAATTTGAATGGGCTAAGGTAAGTTTCTAATTGTTCATGCTTGGTATAGTTTGGCGTTAACATGTTCATCGTTGTCACTTGCAGTCCTTACACTGAAAACTGCAATTAAGTGAAATATTTAATCACTCGGAACTGGAATTAGTCATTGTCTATTTTATCCTCATGCCATATGAGCGAAAGTTCTGATACAATTCTATTAAATTTTCAGCCATGGACCAACTTTGCATAATAAATCGTATGTAATTCATTGGCTATTTTGATGAATAGCTTATTTTCAGCGTTTTTTGAGAGAAACTGTAGCTCTAAAAAACGTATCCATCATCTCAACACTTCCTCAATATCAGGTCATGTTACACAGCTGTAAACCATAAATAGATTCATTGGTTAAACAGATATACATTTATTGAAGCTGACATTACCTATTCAAATAATTGTGGAAAAAAAATATTATCGCATTCTCTCGGTTTTTCCTTGCCATATTTTAAATTTTGAGAGTTAGTATTAAGGTGGATAGAAATTAATACTTCTGTTTTCATTTAATTATAGCTTTCATTAATATCTTTAACACTGAGAGGTAGCTCAATGGTGGATGAAAATGATTACCTTCCATAATAGCTTTTACTAAACTACTGTTTATTGATATTTATAATTGAGGATGTTAAAAAAAAACAACCAGATCTTACTGCTTCTTTATCTGACTAAAGTAAATGTTAACGTATCTCTATAATTTACAATTCGTACAAGGTAAGGATGCAATCATGCTCTGCGATTGTGTGTTAGAACATTCATTGATTGATGTTGGTTGAAGTTAGTTACTCTTTGAAGATGTGACAATGGGCTGCTGAAGTTTTTCATTGTTAACAAGATGGTTTGTTGTTACATTTCCTCATTTTGAAATATGAATGATTAAGAGTAATATTGAAAAATCTTATTTTACTTCATTCGTACAATTAGTGTTTGCTTTATGGTTTTTAAAGATCTATCAGAGTATTGCAGTCTCGAGAAAAATTATCATAAAACTCTATGATCCACAGCCTTTGATATTATGACTGTTAAACATGAAGGTATTTTTGTCTTAATTAAGTTCATGATGTTGTTTTGTCACAGGTAAGGCAAAGGAGGGAGCTGAGGAAGGAAAAAGCTTTCCAAGCTACTTTACTTGAGGAGATACGTTTGGCAGAGAAGTTCAACGCTGAAGAGTGGGCAATGGACGTGTTAAAAAGAGCCAAGGAAACTCCTGTGTCCAAACCACCTCGTAAAACTGCAAGGGAAATCATGATTGGGAAGTATGGAAGAGTGCTAGAACATTGAAAGCTTGAGTATTTCAGGGATTCGGAAGTCAGTATGTTTTTAAGAAGTTAATGTACAGTTTATTAGTATCCAGTTGCTAGGATTGTTTATTTTAACGTATTTCTGGAGAATTGAAATTTGTTTGACTACCATCATACTTTAGCATTTCAGTGTTTAAGCTGTGTAAGTCCTCAGAATATTTGATTAAAGATACTACAGTTTTGTTTACCATGTAGTCTTTTATTTTATAAAATCAAATCCTGCATCATGGTATATTTGGTATTATCATAATACATAAGATACATCTCGTGCCACCTGAGCATGCATTCTGAACTTCCTTTACAAACATTTTGATAGAAATTCAACACACTCCTATTTCAAGCATGAAATTATAAAAAGAAATAAATCCAAAGTTTTTCATCTATCTTTTATGAAAAGAAACTCAAACCTTTGAGGAAAGGAAAAAACTCTAAAGGAAACCTCTTAATGGTAAAGATGCATTGCAATGTAAAAATATCAGGGAATTTTAATTATACACACAATGTGAATCGTTAGAAATGTTTTATTCTAGTTAATTTAATAAAACTTGATTATTTTCAAATATATATTTTATGTTACTCAAGATTAAATCTCATATCCATAACTTTTATGAAGAATAACAAAAAACCTAATATTTAATTCCATTTTGCAATTAGTCCTACGATTTCCAAAATAATGCTTATCTGACTTTTATTTAACAAATTGCAATGATATATCTTTAGATATCAGCTGTATTATATTCAAAGAAATCAAGATGTATGGAACCAGAAAAGCAACTTATTTGTTTTCAAGAGTGAATAGTTTCAGCAATTATTTCTGGGGAAACATGCTTAAACTCGCTAGGTAACCAAACACCTATTATCAGGAAATGCATGCAGTGAAATAATGTTCCATTTTAGTGGCAAAATCAATGGGACAAAAGTTAGAGATGTCATGGAGAATTGTTGTTGGAGGGTTTATTTTTCATGTACTGAATAGTATTACTAAACATACATCAACAGCTAAGGTCATTTTGCAAGTAGGCCTCCACTGGGAAATGAACCCATGGCCTCTTTCATTGAAGTTGAACATGTTTCCCACTTGGCTATCTGGGGATCCTATGTATCTTTACATTAAGGCGTGAAAAATGTAGAAAAGTAATAACCTTTTCCCAAACTAACTTAGCTTCAGACATCATTTCATGATGAAATGTGTGTGTGAACATAATATATTCAAGAAATTTTTACAAATGGTTTATCCCTTTCCCTATGGCAGAGTTCTCGTAGAAATGCATCCTAGTTCCAAGCCTTTGCAAAGAAAATCTTAACCCATATACCGAACACTTTTGAGACACCAATCGGTGTCAGGTGAAGTCTTTCACCCTTTTGAGCCCATCTTAGCAGAGCTGCTAACCCTTTCCTTGGATATCGCAAGGGGGCAACTCTTGGTTAAGCTAAATTTTAATCCCTTTCGCAGCTTAGGGCTGAAAAAATTTCTATGCTCTTATAGTCGTTTTTCTAAATAATTATTCGTTGCACTCAATTTCATCAATAGTATGTTATAGTTTGCTGATAATGTACAACTTTTAAACAAAACTCTCCTGTTAATCTTAATGTCTATGCTGGCACATGCAAAATTACTAGAGAAAATCCCAGATATTTCTTTACCATTATGGTAAATATGTTAATATTAAAGTTTCATGGTATGATAAAAATTGTACATTATCAGTGAAACACAGCATTTTCATTTCTAAGGTAACACGGACAATAAACAAAAACATTTTACTTTCCACAGCCCAAAGCAGATAAAGGGGCTTTGAGTTAAGACAAGGTAGGTGTATCCCCCATACGGTTTCCAAGGGAAGGGTCTAGTGTTCTGCTGATATGAGCCCAAAAGGGTAAAGTACAATAGCTGGAAGCTTAACTCCTGATTCTACCCACCACTTATACCTGCATCATCTATACATGACATTCATTCATTTGCAGAGGAAAGTCTCTGTCATCTATAGACATTTGTTCGTTTGCAAAGCAAAACCTCTGTCATCTATAGATGACAACAGGAGTGAAAGAGTTAAGAGAAAATTCTACTAGAAGGGTCTTTCTTCAAAAAGAATTGTTCTAAAGTAGAGAAAAATAATTACCAAAGCCCATTAATGTCCCTTATTAATATGGAATATTTAAGTTATAGGCAAATATTCCATAAATTTATTTATATCAGTTGAATTTCTGCATATCACAACTTGAAATTGCAAGAAAAATACCAATGTTAAAAGTAATAAGAAGTAGCCAGTTTTGCAAGTATCATGTCATCTCCATATAGAATTTTCCAATTTTAAACAATTTAAGCATTTCTGCATACTCATGTTTTGCATTAAAATATCTCAGGGTCTTCCTGACCAAAATTTCTTCTTTTTGATAGCTGTAATGAGTGGAGCAAGTTTAATGAAAAGTCAACAAAGGAAATAAATAATCAACTATTACTTCATTTAAAATTGGCAATTTATTTTTCAAGGCTTCACACGAGGCAGTTATTATCATGTTTGCAGTACAGATGAACTTTCAATATTTATTTTGAATTACTTCATCCACAACTGCTTTCAACAGTTATAAACATAAATGATGGCCTTCCACGATCATTGACCCAGATATCGACAGCAACTGTCACTAACTTCCTGTTTTTGTACAAAAACTAATAATAAAGATAAACTATATGGAATCAATCATTTAATATTCAATCATCCTGTCATTTCTTCAGCTTGTTACTCATGTCATCGAAGGATGGGTCACTGATGTTCATCATGAGGTTAGCACTGCTGACATAGACCTTATTCTGAGATGTAGCAATCTGAAAATGAGAGAAAAAAGCAAAATGAAGAAAGTTGCCTTACTAATAATCATCTCCACTCTTCTTCAGAGATGCAGTCCCCATAAAGAGAAAAAACTGCCATTCTGGTGAATCACACCCCAAAAAACTGAGCAATGAATTCCCTAAATATATATTCTTATTATCTTTAATACAGGATTAAGGAAAGTTGTATTAACTTTGCATGGTCAAGCTGTGCAGCTGAATCTCACAGAATAACAAGCGTGAAAAATAGCGACATGACTGGGACTCAGGCTTCCCACTTTCCAGACAGGTGTTCTAGCCACTGAGCTACCATACTATAGCTACTGTTTGGGGACGCTTTTATGAGCAAGGTGAGCAGCCTCCACATTTAGTGGCAGCATTCTTCAATACATTTCAAGAAATTCAAAAGAAAAGAGGTTGGTCCACTTTCCACCTGTGAAAGTTATCTTGATAAGACTGCCAGAATAATATAATTCCAACAACATTGCAAAGTGCTCACTTATCAAGGAATCAGAGAATGGATTTCCACCTTGAATGAAGCCCCCCTTAAATTAATAATGCACATCCAGGGGCATAAGAGTGAAATATCTTTACATTAAAAAATCACTATTCCTACAAGTAACACCTTGATGCAATGGCCTCACCACTTCAACCATCACAACAACCATGAGTTTTTTTTTTAACCTTTACTGCTACTTAAAACATAAATCATTTATCTAATTAACTTGATTATATATTTTCCAGTTCCTTATACTTAAATTTTAGTTTATCTCTTCATTAAAAACATTAAATGATCATACACATACCACTTGTTTCCTTATCCAAGAACCATCAGTGGTACATCTACCACCAGTTGAAAAAAACATGCTCTATCCAGAATATTTTAACTAGTATATTACACTTGTCTCTCTCTCTTCCAAAACCATCAGGAAACATTATTACCAAAATTAAAAAGTATTTTGCATTAATGGCAACCATAATTCAGTATGCTGCATAAGGGTCACCCTGACCAAATATCTAAGATGGGATACCCACATTCAATTAGGTTGTGGAGGGCTTTAAAGAAAACAATGACCCAAACATTTATAAATAACAAGGTTTAACTATGCTATCAGTTTAATAAAAGCAATGCATTTGAATAAAAATTGGAAAGGCAGAAAAAGGAAACCTGAGGATTCTAAGAAATGTTAAGGAATCCTGAGAAAAAGTTGTGAGATTAGATACTCAGTCAAGGACACTAAAGCAATTTACAGGTACAAGTTGCTACGGTGACAATGGATACATAATGCTCCTCTAATTAATTAAGCTAGTTTTAAGCATTAAGAATAACATGGCATGTTCATTCTCTCATTGACATAATAATGATTCGCCTGTAATTCATACTTCTTATTCAGAGATTCTACTTTACATTGTTTGTTACCAAGAAACCAGATATAAGATATCACGAACCTTTTATTAGAAAATAGAGAAAAGTAAATTCAAGGAAGATTGATAAAAAATATACTCACAGTTCGTGCTATACTCTGAGCAGCTCTGATCTTCCTAAGTTTTAGGTATCCAGGATTTCTGCCGATTGCTTCTCCCAAGTAAATTTCAGTTAAGGATCATTAACATAAATATGACATGCAAACTTATTGATAAAGCAGAGAGCTTTACAAATAAAAGGGGATTAATTGACAAAATGATTACCTTGGTTTATATATTTTTCGAAGGACTTCAACAAGCACTGATAGATATTATAATTGATAAAATCCAACTTAACTCCCTAAGTGTGAGCCTCACACAATGGAGGTGAGTATGTTAGGGGGGGAAATTAGGGGATAACTGAGTAAAAAAGGTCACCTTATCTAGCAGTACCTTTTCTAAAATTTAACATTACTGCGTTCAAAACTGTAAAAATATCACTCGTTTCTAACAAAATAGCTAAATATTCAATACAGTTTTTGATAATAAGTCATCTAAAGATGGTGATTTTTTGGTATAATTGTTATTGATAGCAAGAAGAATGGGAACCTTTCATATAGTAAATAAAATTAGTTGGTAGATTAAGTGATTTTTAGTAATCCTAATTTACACCTTGAATGTGCATACGTATTCCTAAGTCTTTCACTAAGAAATTGAAAGGCTTATAACAAATATATATTTTAAAATTCAAAATATTAAAATCTACAAAAATAAATACATCTTAAGAACAAAGTTATCCTGCCTCATTTTAGTCTCCCTTTTTACCCTAACCCTACAAAGTCTCATTATGATTTACCCTTAAACAGTAACATCTCAGCTAACGAGCAGCCATGCTTATGAATTTTTCCACAAACAAAACTTCTTTTTCATATGGAAAATACGGATTCCACTATCAAATGTTTTCGTGAATGTGCATGCTAACATAAAACAGTATAAAAAGTCAGGCCATTGTGTGTGACAAATGAGCTGACCACATCATATAGGGGACACCAATCAACCCAAATGGGTTGTTAATGTTCAATACAGTAAGAAGATGCCTGATAACAAGACGTTTAACAAATGTGATTCCGGGAAGAATTATCTTTGTTAGCCAAGGTATCACTGTACTCTGGGTGGATTTATAATTAGTCACTATTGACACTAGCTAATGGCCTTGCTGTTCAGGAGGGCCCAATAAAGTGCATTCACCCATTTCTTAAGATGATTAATTTCTTGGTGTGGCCTCAAAAAGATCCTTGCATTTAAGACCTCTGATTGCTTAAGTCTTCCCCTGCCTTATATCTCAAGGGGAGATGACTATTTTGAAACTAACATATTCATCACCAAGTACAAGGAAATTGGACTGCCAATAAAAGCGAGGCATATAACAGGATCCAAATTTGCTAATGGAACACAGGTAATAAAGGATATCATTTTGGCAGCCTCTGCTTCTCCCTCAGCTTGTACAATCTTTTGCTGTCGCTCCTGCTTGGCTCGCTCCACTACAAATGCTGCACGCTGTGCTTCTTGTTGAGCAACCTATAACCAAATTAATATGGTCAATATACAAACCAATAAAAATTTTCGAACTCAAATTCAAAGAATTTAAATTTAAAAGGACTAAAATAATTATCATGATACATTTGAAGAAGTGAAATAAAACTTCATTTTAGTCAAATGGGTAGTGTTCTATGAGAGAGCTCAATGCTTAGAGCATCAGTAAGGAAGACCTAGGATTGAGCACTGATCTCATCAGCATTTCATATCAGTTTCCTAAGTGAAAGTCTGGAAAGGTGTACTACTGTATACCCTTTTGGACTGTGATGAAGTATTATTTCCCTCAAAAGGCAAAGCACTTAAAGTTATTCCTTGCCCTTTATTATTTCTTTGTAAATACTACATTTTTCCGCTAGTTCTCATCCTTAACCATCAATTCCAATTTACATACCTGCTTGGATTCAACAGCAGCGGTGTATTCTTTTCCAAAACTAAGTTCGGTGATTGATACATCATCAAGAATTATATTGAAATCTTGTGCTCTCTCAATTAGCTCACGTCTGACGAGAAGAGATACCTGATGAATAATTATGTAACTCAATATATTGCAATTAATAAATTATCATATCAAGTATTATTACAGTTTCTCGCTATTTGTAACATTGAAAATAAAAATTAGTAAAATTAGTTCCAAAAAAAAACTTTAGAATCATATTTGAGTTTTAATTTAGTATTAGAATGTCAGAATTTGGCATGTTTTTTCACCTGTTGTCTCTGCGTGATAAGTTGAGAAGCATTGAACTTTGCGACGACACTCTTCAAGACTTCATTACAAATCGAAGGCAGTACTTTTTCGTCATAATCAAGTCCAAGTTGTCGATACATTTTAGAAAGATTCGTAGCATCAGGTCGAGAGAGTACCCTCAAAGATATATTAATCATCTGCAAATCTTTACTACCAGTGGGGGATGATATTTTCCTAGGTCTCGATCTTAAAAAGATGACCATGAAAGTTAGATAATTCTAAACAATGATATGGAACAGATGACTCAAATAAAACAATCGATCACCTGATGTCATATATAATTGGATAATGGAACCATGGAATTCTAAAGTGTAGACCTTCTGCATACACCTCTGGTTGAACACCACCTATCCTGCTGAAAATGATGGCACGGTGACCTCCTTCAACTGATAGGAAGCATTTGCCATTAAAGGACAAAGTAAGATACAATGGATATTATCATTTAAGTGCAATTTTCCAACATAACACATTGGTCTTGAGCAACCTATTATTCAAAATTACTATTGAAAATGTGATGCAACTTAGGCTTACCGGTGTACATCGACTGGCTAGCCCCATATACTGCGGCTCCGACAACCGCTAAAACCTTCAAGCCGGTACCAACTCCTTTAGGAGTCTTCCCAAACTTTCCGGCTAGATCATTAAGTTTGCTTTGAGCCATTTAAATGCTGCTCTTTTGATTAACCAAGATCTAACAAGTTATTTTCTATCGGATGTAATGACTTCGCTGATCCTACAAATCTTCACGCACATGGATGTGTTGGAAAGCCATCTGCCGTCGACGATAAGTAATGCAGGGCAACAAAAGAGATTCTAAATATTACGTAGCTTTCGGCTATTCTCGCTCTCTTCTGCTACGAAGCCGAATTTCGTTGCACGTCTTCTCTTTTAAACTTACGTAAAAATCCATTTGTTAAGTTGAAATTATGTATTTTTAGTTAAATAATCGGTTAAAAACAGTGTTTTTCCAACTCATTTTCCACTTCTATAATCTTAAGCTGAACAGCTAACTTGTGTAAAAATTTTATTTCGTATAAAGATATGCGATTATTACCGCATGTATTTCTTTGCATTTCAGTTTGCTACAGGAGTTTCATAAAAGGATCTATCAGAGTATTGATTTCACTCCCAATCGTATTTCTCGCTGCTTCTCAGGAAGGGCTGATTTGTACTTAGTTTAGTGATGGCTTTGTTCTATGTGGGGTCCTACTCCATAGGAGGGCCTTAATGAGGAGAGTGCGAAGGATCTCTCAATGACATTTGAGATCTCTATTAATTCTAAAGCGATGCTTGAGTGATTTACGTCATTAATGTTAAGATCATTTAAAAAATTACAAATAATTCATTGCCTATATTTAAACATGTATTCGAGATTAGTAGCTTCCGTAACTCATTTCAAGATATTGTAATGTCAGCTATGTAGTCTCCTATGTCCTGCTAACACTATCTCCGTCTACTACACCCCCAAACATCTCCTCCATCCATTTGACACAATAAAAGAAAAATCATAATGCTAAATTAATTTTTTAGAACTCAATATTGACAAAAGATTATAAGTTCGTAGTTCCTCGGAAATATTATGAATATTCCATGGAGATCTTCGCAGGGATATTACGCTGTGATATCCATAGAATGTCTATATGATGTTACAGATTATATCTGATGTCTTTTGGTAACCATTACTGGATATCCATACAACATAGTCTGCTACTTGGGTACTATCCAAAATAAAATTCCACTTATAGATTAGTATAAATTATATAACTTAATGTTATTTTGAAGATGGAGTTACATCAATTATCTTAGTAAGATTAATTTTATTCTATCCAGCTTTTTATTCAAAGTATGAGCCTATGTGTCATTGTTTATTAACTTGATTCAGGATGTTATTTTTTAATCATCACAGAAAAATACTTCAAATTAAATTGTAGCTGTGAGATCAACATACCCTAAACTAAACAGCTTGAGATATATTCTGGCTCGATAGCTTAAATCATCTTCCCGGAAAGCAGAAGATTCCAGGTTTAAGTCCTGGCCCTGTCTGACTTTTTTCAAGTCAATTTTTGTTTGGGAAAAGCAGCACAACAAGGAGCCTTTGAATTCCTATCATGTTAACATTGCTACTTCCTCGAGCTTGGCATTCCTTTAGAGAAAATCAACCATTAAATCCTTAGAAAATTTTACAACAATAATTTTCTGCTAAATAATCAATTTGAGATCAATAAACTGAGTCTTTATTTCAGTAAATAAAAGTTTATGTATGAAAAATTAAGACTCTTTAGGCTATCTGGAAGTATTGGTTACAAAAGTAGGACTATGGGTTACACATAACATTTGAGGTTTTGGGAGTGATAAAAATCTTTACTTTCATACAAAATGTTTTGTCTAAACTGATGCTAATTGACATAAATAAGCAAACATATAATTATCACCAAAAGGAACTCATATACTTGGGCAACACTTGCCCATCATTGAAACATGCTTTATGGTTTCCTTCTCAGGAATAAATTCTTTTAAGGTCATGAGAATTAAAACATCAAAGAATAAGATTTATTTAAAAATCAATAGCCATCATTACAAACAAAAGATATAAATAAAGATTGTAAAATGTACACCATTTATATACAACAAGCACATCATTTGCTAAATTACTGATGCATTGCTTTATCACATTGCTACGGGGGAATATTATAAATTTACGAGACTGTATCTATTTTTAACATAAAAAACTAATAGGACTCTGCTATAACTAAAACGAAGCATTTTATATTTGACGACCAGGAATATAAACATTGACCCAAGAAAAAAAAACTCCCTCCACCTAGGACAGTATCAGACCAAAACAAGGCCATTAATTTCACATGGATCTATTTCAATCTAAACTACAGTTCAGTAGTCATGTGAGAGGTCAGTGCTTGAACTCTCTTTGCATTGCAGCTCTTGCAGAGAACATGATCATCCAATGGGTAACAGCCTCTGCCTTCAGCTTCAGATGACAACACCAAATCGCAGTCCTAAATGGATATGAAAGAAAATGTCGATTAGGTCAATAATATTAGAAGGCCAGCAAACAGGGCTGGTATAATCTATCAAGTATCTGGGTAGCCTGATAAATAGAGCCAAGAACTGCACGCAATAGAGCTAGAACAGAATTTCTATGGGAAAGAGTCTTTCAAGGGTAGAAGCTCTGATTATTGACAAAAATACCTGTTATTCTATAGAGGAAAATTTTCAAATATTTTACATAACGTTAATAGTTAAAATT